>VUQS01075551.1:33644-54282 GCA_015108495.1 Heterochromis multidens
TAATAACAGGCCATCTGATGCTGTCAAAGGTTTAGGTTTAGGTTTTGGAGCTATACTATATTCCTTTATATTTAACTTTTGCTACTTCTCTGAGATTTAGCAGCAGAATATCCTCTCTTTGTTTGAGTAATTGCCTGACTATATTTCGTGTTTGGTTATTTAGATTATAATAGGCTTACCTCTACATCTGTTGGAAGCTAGGGCTTTAAAAAGAACAACAACAAAAACAGAAAACTTTTTGTTGAGTTTTTTGAGGACTACTGAGACTGAGTAGGAAAACAAAAACTGATGTAATGTCCCTTAATTTTGTGCTCAGTGGTTTCCCACCCCCCCCAAGACATCACATCACAGGCCACTTAGTCCAGGAATCTTCCTTGTTATTTCCCAAGAGCATTGTTGGCTTAAAATTGAAGACAGCATCAATTTTACAAGTGGATTTAATTCAAAAGAAGAAGGAAAAAGAAAGCCATTGATTATATCCTTTGACAGTCAGTTAGGGACAACATGTTCCAAGACTGTATTTCCTCAGATTGACAGCTTTTGTCAATTATAGGCACTTTACAGATATGTAGTTTCTATAAGTGCAGTCTTTCAGTAGAACTTCTTAGTTAAATTATCACCATTGAGACTTGTTTTGTCACATCCTTTATGGCTCTTCACCTTCATTGTAGGTAAAGTGCCAGCGGCTTATGTCGTTGCATGGCACACTGCACTTCAGGGAGACAGGCAGGATTGTTACCAGCGCACTCAAACTGCAGATGAAAACACACTGGGGAACTCCTACCATTCCTCATCCATCCTCTTCCGCCCCTCCTCCCCCTACTGCCTCTGCCTGTCTTCCTCTCTATCTCACTGCCTCAATGTGCTTCTTTATTCTTCTCTTTTAAAATGTTCCGATGAAGTCTTTACAAATATAGAATACTTTGTAGTAGTAAATAAAGCCATGCTTTCTTCTCATTGCTAATTCTCAGGTCATTGTACACTGTTGCCCTTTGACTGTAGTTATATTAATAGTCTCCTCTTCCTGCTAACTTCACATGGAGCAGTCAGGCCACATGAAGGCCCCCTTTAGTGCTGACAATGTCAGATAAGGGTGCAGAGGGTGGGGGTAATGGGGCTGTACACCAATGAGTTGAGCCTCCACAGTAGCCTACGGGAAATTACCACGAAAGGTCAGCGCTTAAATAAACCATAAATGATGGGCTAAACAGAGAGAGGTCAAACTGTGTTTCAGCTGTATGTAGCAGATTTAGATTACATGCCTAAACTGATCACAGCCAGCTGAGGTGTACACCTACTGTAACTTTCTGTTCATCAGCTGAGGCTGGATAAGAAATAGATAAAATATCTGTATTAGAGACTGACTGACATATCAGCAGGACCAATGTATCAGCCAATATTAGCTATTTGCCAGCATATCAGTATCAGCATTTGTAACAGTCAATAAACTAAAATTGAGAAGAGAAGAGAAGAGAAACCAAAGATTTGGTTGACGTTGCATAATTTTATCCAGTAGTGGTCACTCTGCAACTTACTGCCCCAAACACTTGTGGTGGACCTCAAGGTCTGATTTTGGAGCCCATTATATTTACCTTTTATGAGCTCCCTTTAGGATCAATTTTCCAAGCATAATGTCTACTTTAATCACTTCATAATCACTTTGACAAATATATTTATCTTTAAATTTGGATGGCTCTAATTATGCTACTTTTCTGTTAAATTGCCTCTATGATGTGAAATGCTGGATGGCTAGCTGTCTATATCTAAATGTCAGGTGACATAAAACCCTCACACCTATGCTGGAAATGCAGATGATGCGTTGAAATTCAACAACAACATAATTTCAGTTGTGATAGCTAAGGGGCATAGCTAAATGAAATTTTATCCAGTCCATCAAATAGTAATATAATTTATTTGTATGCTACTTTTTACCTTTTTAAAACACACAGTTTGCACATAAACTGTGTGCACAGTTTGGATAAAATTCATATATTACACACAAGTGCTCAAATCCCAAACTAATCCCATACACACATTCTTAAATATATTCATACATTCACTTACATGCAAGCACTGATGCATACCATAACAAAAACTAAAGGGCACAACCCTGAAAGAAAAAAAAAAAAAGGAGAGAGTAGGGATTTATTGTACATAACTAATCTGAGAGGCATAAAGATACAACTGCACTAATCTTCTTAATATTAGATTGCTGTAATACACTGTACCTCAATCCACACATCTTCTTCACATCTGCAGCCAGTGCAGAATTCTGCTATACCACATTACCATATTGATTCTGTCTTGCTTTTGTGTTATATCATGTTTATTTTATGTACACATTGATTTCACAGTTTTCATCCAGTTTTGTCTTGCTTCTTAGTATGTCGTGTTTTCCACGTTTACCTGTATTGCTTTTTATTTTGTGGTGGACTGTCCTGTAATGTGTCTAGCACTTTAGTCGGCTCTGGCTTTTTTAAAAACATACGACATAAATGAACATGAACTTTTTTTTTAATGTAGTATTAGCTTCCTCAGTCGCTGATTCAGTTAGATAAACCTAAAAGTCAGATCTAGTTCAGAAAATAATGCATTCTCTGCCAATAATATGCCTCTTCATTTCTTGGGTATGTGTACAATCTAGGTTTTGTTTACTTGTACTCCTTTCAGTTTTGCCGCAAGCTCTCATTTACCCAAACTTTTTGGCTCATAGATGTTATCGTGGGAGCACCCAATACGCAAACATGCATCCAGCAGCACAATAAGGATGACACCACAACAGGGAGCTCCTGGAAAAGTCCATAAAACTCCAGTAAGAACTGAGACTGTAACACTGATCTGATAAAGCAGTGCTCAATTGCTTCTTGTACCAAGGTCAACAATGGAGCACATGCTTGCCTAGAAGCAAAATGAGAGGCCAAAATGCTGTGCCAGCATTCCACTGTCAAACCCCAAACAGTATAGGGCATAAATAAGTGTGCTTTTTCTGGTGGGACTTCACAAACCCCCTTTTCTAAACCTTTCTATAGATATTTTCTGCCAATTAACCCTGCTCCAGGAGAGATTTGCCTATCTCAAGCCCCAGCTTTGCGCCTGTGCAGCTTGCGGCGTCACTCTCTCTACGTCTCAGGTATAATTTGCATGCCTCGGTCAAGGCTAAACTGAAGCGGATGAAGCTTTGCAGTTTGAAGGTCTCCCTGCTTTATCTGCCGACTCCTAAAAGCCTGGCATATTTGCATTGCTTTTCATTTCTGCAGGCTTGGCAGTACGAATGATAAAGGAAGAAGAGCACACTGTACAAACCTTGCTTAACAATGGAGGCAGTAGCTACTGATTTGCATACGAAGAATGCATGGATAAGGCCCACACAGGGCTGCCTCGGGTCTTATTATCACCCTCCATCAACGCTCGGAGCTGATGCCTGTCAACATCTAATGCACAGCCCCAAAGAGATAGGCTAGGTCACATCATGATGTCAGATGTAACTGTCTCCTCTGGCAATGTCAGCCTCAAATAAACAGAAAAGAAAAATCAATATTTCAATAGTGGATATTGTTTTTGAGTTCAGAAACTTATAGCTGAACTAAATTCCCTCAATGTCTCATTTTAAGTAGGCCTGTCTTTTATAATCCTCTCCTGACTGCTTATACTTATGTTTTATTTACAACTTTTTAATCATGCAAAAGATTAATAAAATTTTGATCACTGTACATTATTTAACTTGTCCCAAAGGAGAGGGGTCTGTTTAATGGCATGATACATGGCCTGCATTGAATAGTAATAATCTCCCAGAGTATCTATCTCTTTGTCCATTTACATGCATAAAGGTACTGAAAAATAAATAATGTGCTCACTGCTTGTAAAAGTAGCATCTCTGTATACCTTGCATTGCTTTACGTCCCTTTGACAATGGCATTTTATGTTTTTTTTTATTTTTTATTTTTTTGCAGTCTGTAAAATCATAATAGGTGAAGTGCAACTTGCAGAGTTTTATAGCCAATTTTCTCCAAATGCATTTATATAATGTGTCAGGCCACTGTTCCTATATCCACTTCTTATTTACTGTGCTATGCATAAACATGCCAGTTTTACATGTTTCTGCACATCCTTCTGTCCTGCAGTGTTTTATTTTCTAAGACTGTTTAGGCCTTTGAAGGGCGACCTTCAATTCATATATCTGTTGCTATAACTCTTTGCTACTACCTCAGTGGGACCTCTGTAGAGAAGATAAAATTTCTTTTTATGTCCCTCAGTGTATCAAGTCACTTTTATGCCAACATTTCTCTGACTATTCAAACAAAATGAGAATGTTAGCATTCAGGTCCAGGTTTTCTCCTTTTTGCATCCCTGTTGAATTTGGATGGCAGCCAGAGAACATTTCAGAGGTAAATAACGTGTTGAATGTGGCTCTAACCTGCCTGCATTTCACCGGAGGGGCAAAACTATGACTTGAATTTTTTTTTTCTCAGTATCAAAAGCAACAACATCTCATCTTTGCTGTCTCTGTCGATCTGTGTGACACCTCCGAGGCAATACTTGCATCACCTGAATCAGATGATTCACAGGATAGCTAAGCAATTTTCATTTTTGGCCTGTTGTTTTTAATATTAGCCATATTTCCAACCAAGTTTCCAGGGTTTTGGTTCAGTTTTCTGTTGCGCTCATTCACACATTTCTGACTTGTTCTCACTCTTACACTTCTTCATTATCTTCTTCTCCATCTCTCTGCTTTTTTTCTCTTAGTCCTGCTTCACTTTGTCCCTGGGGAGATGTGCTGTACCTTTTACTGCTGTAGTCCTCAGCATGACAGATGGAGGCTATTAAAACACATTTTCATTGTATTATGGTAAATATGGCAGCCATGTTTTATAAAATATTACTGTTCCCAAGACAGTGCTAGAGGATGCTAGAGGAAATCATAACTGTCCTGTCACAGATTTCTCTATGTGTATAAAGTATGTGGTATCTCTGATTTAGTTACTGAGGGTTGTTTTTACTAAGCCACAGTATCTCAATTGTGGTTTTGATGGCCCTAGTCAGTTCAGAGTGAAGTATAAAAAAAAAAAAAGCTATGACACAAGCTCATCAAACACGATTTCCTGTCTTACAAGAATGGAGTGTAACAGAGTAATGGACTTTTGTACAAGGCATCAGGTTTGACAACCATTTACACGGTGCAGTTAAGATTTTTGGTTTTCCAGAGGTATAGAAAATCAATGTGAGTGGTGGCAGGTATGATATTTATTCAAAATGCACTCCCTCGCTTGATAAAAAGAGGAGAGGAAGGTTGGCTTGGCAAGAAGCTTGGCAGCTTTTAGGCTGTCTGTTTTATAGAGTGGACATTCACATAACCAGCGATGACAGTTTCTATTTTTATACCCCTCACTCCTCTGAGAGAGACCCTGCAATCCAACACTGTCACAGCAGTTGGTTGGCCCACAGAGAATCAATTTCTTTTAAAAATACAGAATAGCAAAAATGTTGTATTTAAACAGTAGTAATACATAATAATGATCAAAAACTTGCCCAATATGGTATGACAGGATGAGCAAAACTGCGAGTAAAGATGATGTCACACTATCAGGTGGCACAATGAGAAGTTGATCCTTTTTAGCCTGTGGTGAGTTTTGTAGGTAATATAGTCTGACAACAGTCGGCCATGTTCATAACACAACTTAGGCTACTGTTATTTAGGGCAAGAATTGTAGAGTAACTCACAGTTTGTGACTCTTGATACAGCATGATATCTGTATGACAAAATAAGAAAAAAATACCCCTAAAAAGACAAAAACCCAGTGGTCTCTCTCTGTATCTCTCTCTGTGTATAATTATTATGAAATTTAAATAATTCCCTTAATTAGCTTTATAATTTGCTTTCTCCTGCTGTGCACCATTTTCCCAGTTTCCTCTTAATTACTGCACGTTAGTTAACTTCAGTTTGTTTTACCCCAAAATATTTAATAAGCTTCATCATAAGTCTTAAAGCAGTGACATAGGTAAGTTCAGTTGGTGAGGGAATATGTTTGGAGAGCCTGCATTTAATTAAAAAAAAAAAAAAAAGATGGCACGAGTGCAAGACAAAGTGATACAATAAACTGCCCTTTCAATATTTTGTTCCAACCATACTGGTATTTCTGTAATAATGTTTCAAATCTGTAATTTTCCATTTGTGTCTCAGCAGAGACAGTGGAGCTCCATGTCAGTGCAGCTGCACACTCAGCACATTTTCTGACAAACTTTCAGGAGGAATGAGGGGTGTGATTGCCAGTAGTCAGGTCCTAGAAGTTTATGAACAGCACTGAAGCTGCAGAGAAATGCAGTGATTGAGTCATTTGGCTGCTATGGTTAAGATCAAATAAAACTTTGACATCTTTTCATAGTAACAACGTACAATGTTGAGTTACTGTAATTACATTAAATTCAGTAATCACATTACAGTTACAATTATGACATAACTTGTGTGACAAAGGTGTTTCAGTTATCTGCACGATGGGCAGATAGGGGAAAAAAGTTAAACGTGCCTTTTTTTAAACCTGTGCACTTGCATTACAATCAGCTGACTTCAGTTCATATGCAGGTAGGAGGAAAAAGGAGGAGTGGTTTACAACTTTTCAGAAGTGGAGATTTGTGGACATTAGTTTTATTTATTTTTTAAAATTTCATTTTATTTTATTTTTAAAATGTATTTATTTATTTATTGCACATAGGGACAAAAAAGTGATGGTAAAGTGCAAACACACTCAAACCAGAAGCAACTGCTGCTAACACACTGACTTTGCCCAGACAGCATGCCAAGATAGCGTTAGCAGCAAAAAACCCTGAGTGATGGTAAAACTGTGCATGCCAACCCCAGCCAAGCAGCCAAAGCTTGGTTTTCAACAGGTAACAAAAGCAGAGATGCCACAAGCAGTCAGGCTTGTGGCATTGTAGCCCCCATTTCTGCCCGTATCTGCTTCTACAGTAGTAGTACAGAACAGTTACTGAAGTGTTCTTTGGGCTGGTTTTCAGCTTTGCTGTCGGCTTTGTGTTAAAACTTAAACACTAGGAGAAAGATCTTGTGTTCATCCTCATTAGAATAGGGATATGTGTCAGTATATGGGGTGGCAGCCTTAGGTTTATGTTGTTAAGTGATAATGACAATGCAACTCAGCCCATATTAGAGAGTAACTTTAAAGGGATTTCTCCAGGCAGTAATTAGGTAACATAATTTACTTTTTTTTTTTAATTAATGAGGAACATTACTTTTTTCATAATAATAATAATAATAATAATAATAATAATAATAATAATAATAATAATAATAATAATCATCATCATCATCATAATACTAATACATTTTATTTATAGGTGCCTTTCAAGACACGCAAGGACACCTTACAAACAATTAATGACCCCAACAGTATAAGTGTACCTTAAAACGTGCTGATGCTACAGATCTAAATACTATGAGGCTTTCAATTTTAGCTTGTTGCTTATTTTTCTGTAAGTCACATCAGCTAACAGTGACTTTTGTGGGGAGTCACTCATGGTACCTGCCCTGCCAGAGATGCCAGAAAAAACAGATTGAAGACAAAGAGCAAGTAAACAACTTTCTTGTGAAAAGAGATACAGATCTCGTAAGTATAGTAAGAAATTTGTATGTTTTTTATGAAAGAGTAAGAATATTTTCTGTTTTTTTCTGAAAATTTTATATGTGGAAATCACTTCACGGGCCCCTTCTGAAAGGTGCCCATGAAGTGATTTTTAATATACTGTGCACCATATATGATGAATTCCCCAAATTGTTTGTATTTTACATACAGAAATGCTATTGTTTTTCTTTTTTTTTCAAACTATTTATCTACAAAGGGACAGATGTACTAAAGATCTATGCCAGCATTAAAACGCTACTGTCAGAATTTACAAAAGAGGCACAGTGTCAACTTTGGGGTATTGTTGCAGTTGGCCTAATGTGTTTGTTATCATTTTCAGAGCACACAATTTTGGAAGAAGAATGTTTTAAATGTGATTTACTAAGGTTGGCAGCAAGAAATTTACTCCAAATTGTGCTTAATTTAACACAAAAAAGCATATCGTTTTCTGCACCTAATGTGGCTGTGATAGTTGACACTGTGTTATGTGAACGAGTGTGTAATTGGGGCTGGGAGATAGCTCAAAACTGTGAACGTGGTGCCAAAGCTTTGGCTCTGTCCTGTAACTCTTCACTCAGCCCTCAAACAGGATGTTTAGAGCCAAACCCCCCAAATTTCTGGTCCTTAAAAATACAGGTATTTCGACAAAACAGAGCCAAACTTAACTGAATTGAACTTAACATGGATGGTCGGGAAGGAGAAGGAGAATCCTGATACAAGACGCAGGATGTGTCTTGTTTTACACGCAGCCAAGTTACTTGGCTTGCGGTGTTTCAGGCTTTTAGTCACATTTCTACACAGGTATTGGTGCACAATGAAAAATCTTGCATCTTGTGAGTGCCTTTTGTCAGCAGTGCACATGCAGAGTGACATTTTTTTAAAAACTTTTTTTACTTAGCTCTGGTATTGGATCTGCGAGGAACCAAACTGAAATGTCTTTAAAAATACAGCTGTTGAATGGACTACATTAGTGTGTTAGATTAATGTCTGAATATTCCAATGTGTGACTGCTGAAAAAAACCCAAAGCCCTGCCAGAGATGCCAGACAAACAGACTGAAGACAAACAGCAAGTAAAAAACTTTCTGGTGAAAAGTGATGCAGACCTCGTAAGTATAGTAAGACATTTTTATGTTCAAAGACAAACGCGTTTCTTTCAAACTGAAGAAATTCCTGTAATTCAGGACTGTGTCAGGCTATGGGAATGCTTATAATAAAAAAGCACATTTTGCCTAAAATGCAGTGAACTGTGTAAAATCAAATCTTTTGTCATAGTGAATTTCACCTTTATCTGTATGGATAGGTCTTTTCACTTTACACTCACCTCAGCAAGAAATGATCTGGAATGTTGTGCTGAATTTTCTGTACTCCACTGTGGCTCATGTCTTCAACATTTATTCGATGTACTGTAGAACTCCATGATCATTAAACAGTAAAAATGGGGGCTTCACTTAAGCCACCCATCAGGCTGTGATGCACTGTGCATCTGGTACAAGTGTGCAGAAGCGTCCACCATTAGAAACAATTAGTGATCCAGTTGGTGTTCCAAAAGCACAGCTCATTAAAAAGAGGAGAAATGTTGAAACATCATTTCATTAGTACTTTTAGTGCTATCAGCATGTATACAGCATTTTCTTTGAACTGTGTGGCTGTGCAAAAGTCACAGCCACACAGTTACAAGTTTAATACCACAATATTTAATGACAGCTAATTTTCCCAAGCCACTTGAATGTGTTTTAAACTGGATTAGGTATACACAGGCAGAACTGATACATTTATTTGTTGTTTGGTCTAGATGATTTAAGCCTTTCAACTATACTAGCTTGTAACAGGCCAAAGCATTTATTGAATGTATTGACTGAATATAACCCTTCACTGAAACCCTGTTAAGTTATGGCCAACTTTCTTCTGTTGCTACTCTTTCTCTGCTTGCCTGCAGGGTTGAGCATTCTTGTATCAACCATTGTGCACATAGCTCAGCAGTGATTTCATAAAATCCTGAAATACTTGACAAATTAACTTTACCATCCACTGTGTGTTGCAATCATCTTCAGCACAACACTCTAATGTTCAGAAATCTCTGTTCTCTTTTTTTGGGATTTGATTTCCAACAGTCTCAGTTTGCATAACAACTTCATGAGATCTAATCAAAATGGTAACTTGTAACAGTAACAGTGGAAATTCTGTGAATCAGTGTACTGGCTCTTGTCACATGAAAATTAGGCATGTATGTTATTTTGAATTTTATCTCACATAGAGAGACACTTGTGTTTGTTTTGTGTTTTGTAATAAAAAAATATGATTTACAACCCATAAAAGCTATCATTAAGAACATACTGCATTTGTACCAGAACATGTTTAAGCAATGGGAAATAGCTACTTATGATTTTACGAACTTTACATTCAAATTTTTTATTATATTGTTATTTCTCCTGTGGGGTCAGTACAGTTCTGTTTCTCATGCACTGTATTATCTTAATTTGTAATTAAAATTTAAAAATAATTAACACTTAAAAAACAAACACTTCTTTCTAAAAAAGTAGCATCAGTTCATTAAGAGCAGCGAGAGGAGGCAGGATACAAATGCAGGGTTTACTCCCCTGTTGTTACAGAGGTAAGACAGAGGGGGAGTTCACAGTAAAGGCCATTGTGCACTGCTAAGGTCACAGTTGGAGTATACAGTACAAACAGGAGTTGAGTTAGTGCTCTGAATTCATGAACATCTACTGTTTGCAAAGTGCAAACAGGTGCTCATAATACCAGTTTATAAAGATGCTTTTCTTTTGGACACTTTGTATAATGGAATAGGTACCAAAGCAGTATTAATGTCAGAGCAACTGTCAACAAAACACATATCAGCTATTGCTTTCTTTTTTGCTTTGGAGACATTAACACAATAGATGCAGAGAGTGGGCATATCTGAAGAACATTCTTTAAAACCCTGTTTTTGTTTTTTGTTTTTTTTTAAACAGATGGGACTCACTGGTTCTTTCTTATTGCTTGAGGTAGTTGTCACAGACTAAATCAAAATGGGCCATGCAGACAAATAAGCCAGTGGTTACTGAAGCGATTATGTTGCTGTCACAGTCTAAAGGGTTTCTGTATTTGCCAAAGTCTGTGGGATTTTTATTTTTATTTATTTTTTGTCTCATCTCTAATATAGGATTACCCCTTTGGCATGCAGCGCAAGTTTAACTAAACAGTTTAATGTTCTAGTGCCTGAGTATTACCACACAGCCACAGGGATCCTAGCTCAGATTTAAGAAATTAGGTGGCAAAATTGAATAAACTCTATACCCTGAAGGGCTTTTATTGTGATATCAACAATCCAGGTGGCAGAAAGTAGAAGGTAATCTTACAGAGTATAACCACTGGAGACAGAATGTGTATACATGTCAAATTGGCTGGTGTGCCTAAGGTTTAATGCTCATGCAATATGAAAAGCTCAGTGAGAGGATGTCAGGGACAGTTAAAGCTTATCAGAAACATTATGTAAGGCTCTCTATGGACAGGAAGCCAATACTGCAGATGGAAAGTCTACTCGTGCTGAGAAAGATGGAGTGAGAACAATATCTTACTGTATTTTCCACCATTTGTTATTTAAATGAACATTTATTCATTGTTTCCTTGTGTGGGTGACTAAGATTTTCAGGGATAGCAAAATTATCAGTAATTTTTTTTTTGGTGAAAGTTCCAGTATTGCGTCCTCTATTCATAATCTAACAATGAAAACAAAATGCACATTTACAGGTGTCCTTCTTTTTTTTTTCTTTGTCGGGGTCACAAGTCAGGTGATATTTTGTTCAAGACTGAAAAATAGCCACATTATTAGATAGACTGCAAAGAAATTTTGTTCCGACATTTATAGTACAAAGAGACTGTACCAGCATTTCTAGCAGAACAAAGTTTCTACTTTTCCAGTGGAATATTCCAATATTTTCTGGATGAATTGGAACAAGAATTGATGCAGACATTCATGATCCCAAGACAAATGATCTAAATCACCATCATAAGGCTGACATTTGTGGTCAAGGGGATGTATGTGTTGATATGCACTGAATGCATTGTCAAATATGATGATTTATTAAAGCTTTGGTGGCCACCTAGCCTTTTTTTCTTGGACTATCACTGGGCCAAAATTTAAATCTGTTCAAAACATTTGTAATGACTGAAACTAATGATATTAGCCCCTGCACCTGGGTTGTACTGCTGACTAGAACACATGTAAGAATGGTAAACTAAGATAGTGAACCTACCTGGTAAACATGAGCATGCAAACACTATGAGCATGAACGCTTTAATTTCTGATATAAATTGTGCCCTTTCCAGTGGTCAATTTTGAGACATAAAGCTTCTAGGGGAAATATTTTGGGCTGGCTTCAATATCATTATTTACTTATTTTAACTGCAACTGCCACTACACAAGATATTAAACTATGTCTTCCATTTAACCTAACTATTACCACATGGTCAGTGTATTTTAGATATGTTTTCAAGTGGGATCCACACATGATTAACTTGGAACAAGGCTAAGTTGTTCCCAAGAAAAAGAGAATGGACTATTACCCTGCAGGTGGTTCTGGTTCAAAGACCTATGATTACCTGGAAGCAATTGTATGTTAGGTATCTTATCACTTACTCATTGTGGTACAACTGCAGGTTGTAGACCTTTAACATTAATTTCCCCTGAAGCATAAATCCGCCATTTACACAAAGGCATTTTTGTGCTTTTACTGTATGAGGCTGATGTGACTATTTCACGTCAATTAAATGGCCATTATTACACTTGCACTCTTGACCTTTAATCATTCAAAGCAAGAAGAAAAAAAAAAAGCTAATTTTAAACCTAACATCACAGAAAAACAATGATCACTGAGCACTTTTGCTTTGTTATGTCTGTTACTATTTGCATTTTATTAATAAACAATAACTCGATTATTTATTATCGATCACATTTTGATATCAACTATATAATATGTCTCAAAAACATTTCTTTCTAACTTAATATGTCCTTTTAAATCAAGGAAAGAGTATAAATACTCTTTACTGTATAAACAGAAGTATTTTCTGTAATTTTCAAAACCATATAATGTATCTTGACATTGATTAACTTGATTAAAGAAACTAGAATCAGAGTCACATCACTGTTCCATAGACCGAAAACAAAATAAATGCTGCAAAATATATGATCTAAATCTGCAATGCCACTGTGTTTACAACACATACACAGTCCTCTACTCACTCAGTATGACCACCTTATTCATGTAGTAATTTATTCCCAGTGGTCCTGTACATTAACCGCACAAATTCTAGATTCCTTCTTCCACCCACCGAGCTGTCAACCTGTATTTCTGCTCTGCTGCATATAACCATGATATGCATTATTGCAGAAACATTACTGTGGCGCTCCACTTATCTTAGACTGTCTGTCACCATAGCTTTTTGCACATTATCACACTTTCCAGCCCCAGGAATTATGTCCATGTTCTAAAATCTCCCTAATAGGTTCCTCATGTTGTTCACTATAATCCCATCATGTTAAGCTGTTTGGTTGTTATAGACTAATCATACCTTACTCTAAAACTATGATTGTTCTATACTTGAAGCTGTCTTAAAATGTACAGCAAATTGACTGACTGTTCAGAGGATTATCTATATAGTTGTCTGTGTAGGTTCTCAGTCATCCAGGACATGGTAGTCTAAGGGTTTGAAAGAAGGCAACTGGACTTCTTTAAGTTGTTTGAAGACGTTTCACCTTTCATCCAAAAGGCTTCGTCAGTTCTAAAACCAAATGGTGGAGAGTCCCAGGTATTTAAACCCTAGTGGGGGCTGTCTCTCGGGAGGTGGTCATTAACCCACTATTGATCATGTGAGTCCATTGATCATGTGAGTTGTGCCAACAGTATGTGTCTTGAATTGTGCCTATTGCTGTAAAACATGTGTTGCCCATGTACTGTGATAGCATATCAGTTTATTTAGAGTGCATTTGCCTTGCAACTATGATACCAGGGTCGTATCATGTATATATTTTTCACAGGACAAATAAAGAAATTCTGGTGCTGACAAATTGCCCAGCCTCTAAACTGGGTGACAGGGCCTTCGGTAAAGTCAGTTTTCTTTTGATGACTCACAGCACCCTTGAAAGTAGAAACTGTAACCTTGTTACTTTCCAGTATGCAAGTGCTGGATGTATGCAGCAAGATTTATCTGTTTTCTTTTCTTCCCTTCATCTCAAGGTTCATTCTTAAGTGACCTTACCTCAGGCTTTATTTGTTGATCCTTTTTTGGATTTCAAGTGACGGTTAGTATACTCAACCTTTCTGTCTTTTTGATCTTAAGGTACCCATTGAAAGATATTCCATGCTGCTTAAATTTCAAAGGATATATAATAAATATAATAAACATATAATCTACTGTGCCCTGCTTTGTTTTTTCACCATGTAAAACCTGTTGTCCAAATAATATTAGCGTGTCATTTTATTTAGGACATTTTTTTTTGCAATACCTGGGAAATAGCATGTATATTTATCGTGTTTATATAACCCAGCTCAGCTAGACATCTCTGAAACTGTATACTGTAGTTAAGCAACCTCTTGACACTGTTTTGTGCTCAGTTGGGAGGAACAATGGAGGCTTGAAATTAGAGGGCATTGAGTATGTGCTGATTCACCACTTCTGGATGTGACCAAGCACACTTTCAAACCACTGACAACCTATTGTTCACTAGCTTGTTTGCAAAGTGGAAAATTTCAAATTATATGACCACACCTAAGGCCAGTTTAGAATCACAAGTTAACCTAAAAAGCACGTCTTTGGGCTGTGGGAGGAAGCCGGTGCACACAGAGAGAACCCATGCAGACACATGGAGAACATATGCAAACTCCATGCAGAAAGGCCCCAGAAGGCCAGTTGGATTAAACCCAGAACCTTCTTGCTGTAACAGTGCTAACCCCTGCAGTACCGTGCCACCCAATATGACCATCATAAAATCTTTCTTTTGTAGTGTTGTATTAATAAGTCAGAAAATGTTTTCACCACATAGTATGATGCAAGATCTTTCAAACTGAAGTAAATAAACTTAGCACAGAAAGTAAGGAAATTTGTGTTCAGTTATTTCTGTGTTGTAACAATGCTTCTTGGCAATTAATCTCATACCGTTGGAAAGCCTGTTTATTTCCCCTTAAATGCCACATTTGTAAGGAAAATGCATTTGTGGGTTGAGTAGCAGAGTTGAGTATGTGGGTTGCACCCATGAAAAACTCGGGCAAACAGACCAAACGGGTCCTATCCAGAACAGTCAAATGTGGCATGCTTGGAGCAGACACCAACTGACCACTGTAGCAGGGTCCATGCTCACAGGTGCTGCTAATCAGGTGCCAATCAGGCACCTGATTGTCAGCACCTGGGGTACCAGAAGCTCAAAACAACAATCAATAGCAGAATAAGCTGTTTGGCATTGGCAGAGAGGATTTGGCAAGTTTTTCATGGGCACAACCCACATACTCAACTCTGCTGCTCAACCCATCCATTTTCCTTACAAATATGGCACCATTTAAAGTGAAATAAAAAGGCTTTCCAATTTCCAAGAAGCATTGTTACAACAAAGAAATAATCAACCAAACACAAATTTCCTTACTTTTTGTGCTAAGTTTAGATGAAATCACCACTATAAATGCTATGATTGTCACTGGCTGATTTAGTGCAACCTTTAAGCAGTGCAACCTACCTCACTATTGACTAACAGCTCTTTTCAACTCAGTCTCAACATGCAGAAAAAAACACTTTCTTGTTAAAAGCATGTTTAAAATCTGCAAAAGTCTCACACACACAATCATACAAAATCATCTATAAAAAAAGAGTTTATTTAAGCCTTATTTTGCAGTGAATTGAGTGAATCTAAACTCAGAATTATTGCTGTTAATTGCTGTAAAAAAAAAAAAAAAGACAGTGCTGCACAAAAAGCTAAACTAATACACCTGTTGACAAATTGTTAATAGGGAAATGACAGGGGACAAGATTCCCATTTTACTTAACACACTAACAAGTTCTAACTGGTGGACTACTTGTATAGGTGGACTAGGTGTATAGGTCACTGAAAGATGAAGTGTTAAACGCACCAGCGTGAGGTGCATGCGCAGCAGATACTTGAGCTCCCTAATCAAGTAACCTGTCTCAGGTGTGAAAATCACACAGCTAAGGGAGTAATAAAAGTTGTCTTTGAGATGCCCATTTAGTGAGACAGCACCTCCTCTACACATATACATTTTTGTGAGATCTCACCACTCAAAAAAGTAAAACTGAACTGAGGATACAATGATGAGCCACACCAGGGGTGTGCTCAGGGGTGCAAAAAAATGGAACCGTCCAAGCCTTTTTATGATGGAACTGCTAACAAGCTAATGGATCTGTTGACTTTTGTCTAACTAATACAGGTTGAGCTAACCACTCATTGTTTCCTGGGTCCTGAAAACCAGCTTTGGCATTTGGCAATTTGGCATACAGTAGCTGATTTAACTAAGATAAATGCTGATGTGTAAGTATCTTGTGTTTTTAAGTTAGATTTGATTTCTAAGCAGAATTAAAGCTCTTAACAGCTCAGATTCACTTAGAAGTTCCTCAAACAGCAGCTACCAAGTTTAACCGTTCATCATTTCTGGTGATTTCTTGATGTAAGTCCTTTTTTACTGAATGGGTGGTAGAGTAAATAACCACTTCCCCTTTAAGAGGGAGTCAGAGAATTGCTAAACCTATTGTACTGGATATATAGCAAATCCTACATTATACATACACTGTTACATTGAACAAAGCAAATTTGTTTCTGAAACTAAATCTCACATTGGCTCAGGAAAGAGAGCCTAGAGTATAAACTGATGCCCTTGTAATAACAAAATATACCAGTGCAGCATCTTCATAATTGGTGCTGTAACCTTGTTTTCAGTTATTTTTCAGCATCAAAGTGCCACATGATGCATTGGTTTGTTTGCATGTTCTGAAGCTTCTGAGGTGGGCACGGTCAAGGTTGCAGGATTTACTGTATCTGTTATCTCAAGTTCCCTTCATCTCAAGGTTCAGCTTAGTATGTGCTAATAGTGCTCCACTGACCTTTACACTATGTTTGTTGTTCTTATAATTTTGATTTTTTTTTTTAAAATAATTGCTGGGAAAGTCAACACAAAGTATTTCTTCATGTTTGAAGTTAGGCAATATAAGATATCTGCATATATGGAGAATTGATTTCCATACCTTGTCACATGACCACATTAAATTATCATTCATGTTCTTGTACTCAACTTTTTAATGTCAATACCATTTATAAGATCTGTTTGGTATGTTTAAAAAAAAAAACTGGAATATCTTTCATGGTAATAAAAGGGAACATCTCTGATGCCTAAATATATAGCCAGATAAATTATGCATAGTAAGTAGTACACATGTCTATGCATGTTTTACTGGAAGACTCCACAGTTACAGAAATGTGTATCTCAGTTGTTGTTGTTGCCTGAAGAGTCCTCCCTCTCTACTGCAATGAGCATGAAGATACTGAGCATGTGTGGCTTGTATTTTACAGCTAATGTATTTGCCAATAAACAAGAGACCGGAATGTGAATGGCAGGAGGACTGAGGCTGGGAACCATTGGAGACAGAATGAGGAAACTGGGAGGAAGCAGAAACAGGCCTTGGTTTTGGCAGGTTTCAAGTGACAGAATTTGGATGCAGTCATAGTTTTAGGCACAATTGTTGATTTAGAAATAACTGGGTTGCCCCTCTTGGGTCACTTCCCATCTCTTCCCACCCTTGGGTTCCATAGGTGAAAATTGCATTGAGTGAGAATTGGTCAAAAAGATGATATTAGTCGAGCAGGGGATTAGGTATGACAAAATATCTAACAGATTATTCAGGCCCCTAGTTTCATGATTTTAAGCTGTTAAAATACTAAATCAATACTAAACTACACGCAAAGCACAATAAAGTACTTGATTAGTCATAAAGAAATAACTAGTTCCTGTATAAGGATGTAAAAGAATGGGTTGGATTTGTTTTGGTTTTATGTTGTAGGACTTTGACTGTACCAAACATGTTGCTATTAACATTTATAGAAATGTGAGGGTTATTTTTTAAAATAAGTTTCACCCTGAGTTTTAATTATAAATGGTATGTATCTGATACTCAGTAGCCTAATGGCACATTAGGCAAACAGACTTTCATTTTCATGGCAGAGCATGAGACTTTTTTGACTGCACCTGTTCTGAAAATGTGCAAGTAATCAAAGCACATTCAAACATCCTTTTGATATCTGAGGTGGCTCTGAGGGCTTGGGAGCTAGTTCCCACAGGCAGAGTGTAGCACTTTTGAGCCCTAATGATGTAAACCAGTGGAAAAGAGTAAGTCTGCAGTGGCATCAAGGCTTAATTGCTCTAGTATGTAAAGCCATTATCCTGCTCTAGGACTTAATGAGAGAGATGCCAATGTGCTACAGTCAACTTACCTCTTCATGTGTTACGGTGATGATAATTAGAAATCACTTGGATATGTACTGGTTTGGAGTGGGCCCAAATCAAACCAACAGATCAATGTCTGAGCAGGCGATGTTTGTGGTTATATTGGTTGCAGCAATGAAGTGTGAAGAGAGGAAAGCCTGTGGTGATGTAGGCAAAACATCAATTGCGTTGTCTTCCATAACACATGTACATGCCTGCATGCACCTGTGCACCACTTGCATTTTTTTTTTTTAGTGCATTGGCCTCTCTTTTCTTCTATGCACACTGGCAATGTTTGTGCATAGTACTAATAAGCCAAGGACACACTCTAATCTAGTTCTAGGACTTGCTTACAATTTCTGTTTAGTCTAAGACATAATTTGATCTCCATTAAAACTATATGTAATAAATTTAAACTGAATCAGTCAAGACACATGGTTGGTAAATTTGCTCTGGGCTATAAATTGCACTTTGACAGATTATGATGGGTGTTAGACAAGAAAAGGGAATTAAAAACAAAACAAAACATAGTCTTAACTTGTAGATCTTCCTGACAAATTTTATGTATACCGGTGCCAAGTTGTACTTTAGTCTAAATGGCTTGTATTCAAATTATTTAAAGATATGCTAACATGTGAAGCAAATTCCTTTTGCAAAATCAGGTTTGACCCTTACATACATTACTGTTTGGATCAAATTTGACCGAGATTTGATCACTTTTCCCAGTGTGACCCTAAATACACAAATGAAAATTTAGGGCAAATTTTAAAATTTTATACTTTTGTTCAAGGGGGATCTTGAGACTGTCACAAGAACTGTCTGTGTAGCCCACAGCATTTGCCCAGGTTCCCACAGAGACAGGCACCTGCCTCTGTGTAGCCCACAGCATTTGCCCAGGTTCCCACAGAGACAGGCACCTGCTGGTCTTTGAAACAGCATAGGAGAGATCATATGTGGTGCACATAAAGAACAGAGGTCAGAGGGTGTCTTGACACAGACATGAGATCTGCATCTGCAATGTAACTAAGTAATCTAAAAATAAACAAATGATCCATCTATCCATCTTCTGCCACTTATCAAGGTCTGGGTCAAAGGGGCAGCAGTGCAAGCAGAGATACCCAGACCTCTCTCTCCCCAGTCACCTTCTCCAGTTCTTCCAGGGGGACATTGAGTTGTTCCCAAGCCAGCTGGTACATATGATCTGTCCAGCATGTCTTAGTTCCGCCTCGGGGTCTCCCCCCAGTAGGACATACCTGAAACACCTCACCTCGGAACCACCTCAACTTTCAATGTAGTGGGGTAGTGGCCCTTCTCTGAGCCTCCTGCTGAATGACCAAGCTCCTAACCATATCTCTACTGTGCCCACTTCTACTGCTTGTATCAGCATGTATTCATAAAACCTATGAAGAAGAGAAAATTAAAGGGATGGTACCCTGTCCAGGATGAGGTTACTGGGGCCTCACTCTTGGTGGGTTGCTCAAGGGAGAGCACCTGGTGGCCAGGCGTTAGCTCATGGGGCCTAGCCTGACCCAACCAGGAAGCGCTACATTGGCCTGCCCTCCTGTGGGCCCAATACTTGCAGGAGGGATTGTAGGGGTTCAGTGCTTTGTGGATTGGGCAGCAGTCAGGGGCAGAGGCCCTGGCAGTCTGATCGCCAGTGGAGAAGTCTGGCTATAGGGACATGGAACATCAAAAAACAAATCCATTATATTATTTATGAACTAACTCAGATTTATACTGACATCTACACCTTCAGATGCAAAGAGAAAATTATATACACTATATTGCCAAAAGTATTTGCTCGTCTGCCTTCACACGCAAATGAACTTGAGTGGCATCCCATTCTTAATCCATAGGGTTTAATATGATGTTGGCCCACCCTTTGCAGCTATAACCGCTTCAACTCTCCTGGGAAGGGTTTCCACAAGGTTTAGGAGTGTGTTTATGGGAATTTTTGACCATTCTTCCAGAAACGCATTTGTGAGGTCAGACACTGATGTTGGATCAGAAGGCCTGGCTCGCAGTCTCCACTCTAATTCATCTCAAAGGTGTTCTATTGGGTTGAGGTATATAATACCCCCTCCACCAAACTTTATACTTGGCACAATGCAGTCAGACAAGTTCCGTTCTCCTGGCAACCGCCAAACCCAGACTCGTCCATCGGATTGCTGGACGGAGAAGCGTGTCATTCCAGAGAACACATCTCCACTGCTCTAGAGTCCAGTGGTGGTGTGCTTTACACCACTGCATCCAACGCTTTGCATTGCACTTGGTGATGTAAGGCTTAGATGCAGCTGCTCGACCATGGAAACCCATATCACAAAGCTCTCTACAAGCTGTTCTTGAGCTGATCTGAAGGCCACGTGAAGTTTTGAGGTCTGTAGCTAATGACTCTGCAGAAAGTTGGTGCCCTCTGTGCACTATGCGCCTCAGCATCCGCTGATCCCGCTCTGTGATTTTATGTGGCCTACCACTTCGTGGCTGAGTTGCTGTCGTTCCCAATCGCTTCCACTTTGTTATAACACCACTAA
>VUQS01075552.1:14592-32264 GCA_015108495.1 Heterochromis multidens
TGATGGGAAAAATAAATAAATAAATATATATATATATATATATATAGATATATATATATATATATATATATGAAATTTTTTTAAACAAAAAAAATGTGTGAATGAAATCTATTGAAAGGGAAGGGTGTTCATTGTTTATTTGTTATAATGTTATTAAGCTTTACCTTTGTTATTTCTTTGTCAGCTGTTTTGTTCTTCAGTGGACCTTCTAAACAGAGCTGGGGGACATATTTTTTTAAAATCTTAAGAGCAGATTTAATAATGATACAGCTATAACACAGGGAAAAAATATATTTATGTGTTTTTCAAAACAGAATCGTATACTGATATCGTCTTTCACGCAACTCTTGCCTTGCAGTTCACTGGAAGTCTTTCCGCCACCACAAACTACTGGCCATAATTAAATACAGTCATTACAAAAATAAAGTACACCCTCCTTTGATTATAAGGTTATATATATAAAAACTGCATTTACCTGAACAGGTAAATACAAATTTAAAGACTACCAGGTCTTAAAATGCAACCTCAGATGAACAACAACACATGGCATAATACGAGTATACAAGTCAAAATGCAGAAAAAGAAAAAGACTGCTGAACAAGTATAGCTTGTTTAGAAGGGCTGCAAGAAAGCTTCTTCTCTCTAAGAAGAACATGGCAGCACGGCTTAGATTTGCAAAGTTGCATCTGAACAAACCACAAGACTTCTGGAACAATGTCCTTTGGACAGACGAGACTAAAGTAGAGATTTTGGGCCATAAAGCACAGTGCCACGTTTGTTGAAAACCAAACACAGCATATCAGCATAAATGCCACATAACTGTCAAGCACAGTTTTGGAGGGTTGATGGGCTTGTTTTGCAGCCACAGGACCTGGGCACCTTACAGTCATTAACTCAACCATGAATTCCTCTGTGTACCAAAGTATTCTAGAGTCAAATGTAAGGCCATCTATATGACAGCTAAAGCTTGGCACAGCAGCAAATCTACAACAGAATGGCTGAAAAAGAAAAGAATCAAGGTGTTACAATGGCCCAGTCAAAGTCCAGATCTCAACCGGATTGAAATGCTGTGGCGTGACCCTAAGAGAGCCGTGTATAAATGAATGGCTGTGAACTGAATCAACATTGTAAAGACGAGTTGGCCAAAATTCCTCCACAATGATGTGAGAGACTGATGAAGTCATACAGAGAATGATTACTTCACATTATTGCCGCTAAAGATGGTTCTACAAGCTACTAAATCATGGAGTGTAATTTTTTTGACACACTGTTTCTGCATTTTGGCTTGTTTTTTGTGAAACAATGACACAGTGTAAAATGTCATGTGTTGTTGTTCGTCCGAGGTTGAATTAAGTAATTTTAAGACCTGGTAAGAAATTTTATTATGTCCTGATACATGAAACCTTAGAAGTAACAGAAGCTTTCTTTTTACCATAACTGTAAGTAAGGCTATACTGACAAGAGTGTGTTTTATTTCCATAATTATACTCATTGTGTATAAAAATTAGATTCCATTTTTGAAAACTTTGAATGTTACTGCCTTACTTGTGTTAAAAATAACAGTATGCTTACACCAAATGGATTCTTATAAATTCCTATTTTCAATTAAAGTTATGCATCTTTTAAAGTTACAGCAAAAATGTTAAATCTTTTACAGACTTAATTAGAATGTAAATATTCAAAAAGCAAACAAAGTAGCAAAGTTCAGCTTTCCTTTGTTTTTGGTTTTTGCTGATTTCTTCTCTGTGGGTAATTCTCTCAATGATTACCCTCATCCTTTCTACATATAGGCTTAGGGAATGAGTGACATGATCGCAGCCTGATAGTTAGTGGGATCTGGGCTGGCAGGGATGCAAACAGTGAGTTAGCCGCACTGATTCGGGGCGCGTGTGCGCAAGGCTCAGAGAGCAGCGGAGTGCTAATTTAAGTGCTCCCCAACTGGTGATTATTCGAGTGCTCTGCTTATTTTCCCACAGCTGCTCCAGCAAAGCAGCTCTTTAATTACAGAGTATGAGGGCATGGAGCCACGGACGCGACAGCGCTCAGCCACTCGCACATGGAAGCCTAGTGCATTTGCACATGTTTGTGCATTTCGTGCTCTGTGTGCCAACAATGGTTATGTGACGAGTAAAAGGTCAGGACAGATATTCCAGGAAGTTGAATAGGCTTTACAGCTGTTTAAGTTCTCTGTGCAAGCAGCCATGAAAACACAGACATATTGCGTTCCAGTTGGCTCCTATTGACGCTTGTTCCACACAATAATATCGGTAAAATTCACTATATGAACGGAAGTGTGTTTCTCTTTGCCTTTTTCTTCATATAGGGACCTGTCCAACAATAGGATTGGCTGCCTCTCCCCTGAAATGTTTCTTGATCTGGGTAACCTCTCAAAATTGTGAGTAATCCCCTAAATTGGAAACATGCGTTGCACCTCTTTATGCTTTGTATACACCAAATCTGTAGAGAATATGTTTGATATGGCTTCATTAATGTATGAAAAACAAAAACAACAGTAGTGAGGCCTTTTTGTATGTGAACAGTGACCTGTTTCTCCATGTGTTTTTCCCACAAATAGGAATTTGTCTGGGAACATCTTCTCCACTCTGACCACGGGACTCTTCACACACCTAGCTGCTCTCAGAGTGCTGTAAGGGAAACACACATGTTTAAAGTATAATGATGTGATCCATTCAGTCATCTGTGGTTGGGTTAAAAAAATCACTTGTTTGTTGTAGTTCACGGCATAGATGTGTAGGTAAAAGTCAGTGAGTTATTGGCTGCTTTCACTGCAGTTATTTTGGCTTGTTATAGGAGGAAAAGCACAGGCATCACTAATGATATTAACCACAGCTATGCAGCACACATAGTAGGTCAGAAGTCTTGCCAGTAAGTGACTGTAATACCTGCACTAAGCAGCTGCCATACAGAAATGGGATGAAACTATCATCATTTTCTTGAGCTAGCCCTGTTTTTCCTGTTCTGATATCAAATTTCTGTTGGATGAATAAAGTCCCGAACACAAGCACATGAGTTGTAACTGTATGCTCTGTTCTCACCAGGCACTTCAGCACTGAGACTTTGTTCTGTGACTGTCAGCTGAAGTGGCTGCTGACCTGGGCTAAACACAACGTCGTAAAGATCGGCAATGATACAGTCTGCGTTTTCCCTACCCACCTCCATGGCCTGGAGTTTCGCAACCTACGTGAACCGCAGCTCAAATGTGGTAAGGATTTAGCTACCGTAATGGTGGTGGCTGGCATTTATTGTCTTTGAAAACTGGTGTAAGTGCAAGGAATATTTAGAACAAAAGAAAAAACATTACTGTAAAAGTTTGTGTAGTGTCATTTTGTTTTGCAAGCTAACACTTAACCATGTGATATATTATTTTACAGTGGGCCTATTTTGCCTTATTTTCTGTCATTTATATGTATTAAAATTTGTATATTTTACATTTATACATGTTATGCTCATATTAAACATGGCCAAAGCTTCAGATAATGACATCAGTGTGTGTACAAATAATCCCTGTGAGCCAAAAGCTCAGGCTACATACTGCTGTATTGAGGTTTCTCGCATGATGTCATTCACACATTGCTCAAGAATGGTTCGCCATGTAGGACATGATACAACCACTGGTCGCAAAGGAAAACTGTATTCTCTGACTGGTTGCAGTAGTTCCTGGAGGTTGCTGGCTGTCACTAGGTGAAATCAGTTGCAAAGAGGGTGCTACATCAAAAACATTGTGATTGCTTTGGTTGCTAGCAGATTGCCGCGGTTGCCTGTAGTTTGCATGGAAGATGCCAACTGGCCTGCAAAGCACTCACTAACTAATAGCCAGGGAATGGACATTTTTCCCTCACGATTAGTGGTTGCCAGATGGTGGTCAACCAGTCTCTAGGCCTGTGTGACTGGGGGCATATTCCTTTGGCCCTACATTGTCACTATGATTGTCACATGTTCAAAATGGCAGAGACGTTAACGTCACGTTTTGCAGTCATTTGTGTTTGCAAAACCTCAATATGCCCCAATTCATACAGTTTTTTTTCCTACTCTTGGGTATCTATGATGTGAAAATGAGGGGATATCTTTAATATGGTCATCTCATGCACACAGCTTTGGCGGAAAGTTGACTTAAAACAATCACGACCTTAAAGGGAGTGGAGCTAAATAAAAAATAAATAAATAAACAAATAAATATGTAAATGTCCTGTTTCTGACAAAGGATGAGCTGATGGGACACTAAGGCCCAGTATAAGGTAAATATGGATTAGTTTGAACTTTTAACCGAGAAGAGCTACTATAGTGGAGTGCAAGAATAAAATTATGGAGCTGGAAATTAATATAATGGGACCACTTTAGGTTAATAATATGGGATAGGTATTTAAACACATTTCTACACTTATATTTATTTTATTACTAGCATTCCACGTAGTTGACTAGTTTGCACACAGGTGGTCATTGGACAAAGAATTTGCAATAAGGTTTGCTTTTTTGGCAGTAGTGATATAACAACACAAATTATGACTGTTTAGTTAAGGTGTACCATTCAAACACTTGACATATCAACTTGTACTATGTAACCCAAAATGTAACATTGTTTTTTCAAGTTAAAAAAATTAAGCATTTAGTGTAAACATTATGTAAATTCTCAGTGTACTTCATATTTTTCCCAGTAACTGGAGAATACTGCAATGTTTTATTTAACGTAAATAAAAATGTGAGTCAGCAGTTTCCTGGATTAGTTGTAGCACTGAATTTGTCACCAAAACTGATATCCCACAGTCCCCAAATACTGCTCCATTTAATTAGCACTTTTGTTAATCTCAGTTGAGTCCACCTGTCATCCCATGTGTAAATTAGTCCTTCAGTACAAGGCTAGAATGAAAGCCAGCAGGTCTCTGAGTTTTGTAATTGACTGTCTGACAGATGTGTATGGAGAGAAAATGTGTGAAAAGTATTGTTTTCGTCAGCGGGACATAATCTCATTGTTGACAACATATAGCTTAGTTTCTTATTCACAAGAGTTATTATATTTTTTAGTACTTACTAACACCATAATTAATATACAATATTACAAAGAGCACTTGGATGTGTCACTGGAGCACCATAATCTCAAAATCCAAAACAAACCTTGCTCCTACCTTCAAATTTACAACCAGAAGGGTTCTGTACACAAGACTCAAAGCACAACCACAACCTTTCACTCAAGGTAGCATTGTAAATACTCTGAGTGGCCATGCTATGCTGTTAGTTAACTGATGTTGAGCCCACCACCATGATGACAGACTACTTTTGCTGGTCTCGTCTGCCCTCTCTGTCCCCGAGTGTCTGCACACACTGTGAAACAGAGAGCAGCAAGAGGAGCAAAACAGATGTACAGACAAGTGAAACAAGTTCACTTAAATTATGGAACACAAAAAAAGGTAACATTAATAAAATACTTTTCTTGAAGTACTTAAAATTACTTATGCTGTACTTACAGGGTAATTACACCCTTAGTCGTGGACCATATTATAAAGTGTTACCACATCTTCTGTCAGAACAGAAAATCTCCACACACAGAGTGACTGTGACTTTTTTTTTCTGATAAGGATGCCATTACTCTATTATAACTTTTACAAAGTATATTGATAACTTTAAAAAAAAACAACTACAAAATGAGAATTAGTTGCAGGATTTTCAAACAATAATTGCAATCTTGTATGCATTGTGCCCTATGCACATATAATGAGAAACAAACTGACATCATCCAAACCTATTTTTAAAAGTTTGTAAAATGACTTTTTTTTGGCTCTCTGAGAGCTTTACACTGCTGTTTGTGACTTCTCATAACAAGAAACTTTAATATCACTAACATTGCATTTTCAAGTGTTTAGCCCATGAAAACATCATTAAGTAGAGCTATTTGGATGATAGGTTTTCCCCTCCACTGTTATCTCTCCACCTACTGTGAACTGTTTAACACACTTAACATGAGCCAGTGATCTAGTGCAAATTTGCTCGACAGAAAATTGTAGGCAAAGGTTGCTCATAAATGTGTTTTTGTGTGGTTTTTGGCCTGTTAGGCACCACTTGTTCATCTGTTCATCCGGCATCAGTATCCTTAAAAGGAGGAAGGAGCCACAAGATTTGCTCGTTTCTCCATTCCTCAGATAATAATAAATGCGCTGTTCTCTTCCCTGACTCATACACTGATGCCAAAGCGCCTTCGGTAAAGCTGCTAGTCATTCTGTTGAAGCCAGTGGTTGAAGGCTATAGTGTAACTGGAGATGCAAAGTGCGAAAATGTCTAAATAGAGAAAGTAGATTGCATTGCATGTTGCTGGAGTTAAAGATTTTGTCTCAGGAGCCTGCTAAATTTGTGGAAAAGTCCTTTTGACATGCACATTGGACTTTTAAGACCAAATATGAGTCTAAAGGCTAAAGGATTAAGAAAGATATGTTGTCTATCAGCAGTGGGTGCATCAAACTGAGTTCTTTAAGCAGATAAAAATGCTCTCTTTACTGACTGGAAGCTGTTAGCAACAGTGAAGAGAAATCCAAAAGTCTTTACTTTTTCTGAAAGACTGGTTACAGACAGGCAGCCTCCTCCTGCCTCCCTCCATCTTCCCTCCGTTCCTCTATCTCCCTGCTCTGTGCTGCTGTCCACAGGGGAATTGTATCTCATATGTGATAGAATCATCCTCCTCTTCTCCTTACATCTGGCTCACGCAGGGGATATTGCACTGGAATGAGAAAAATCATTGTTTAGTGCTGGTGTATTTCTGTGTGTGTATGTGTAATGTGAAGGGACGTTACATTGAGATGCGCTGTATGCACAATGTGAAATAGTTTGCAGAAAACTAATGTAGCCCATGTGCAGCATACATATCTCTCCCCTACAGTTTGCATTTTTGCCGTGCCATCCAGACACTGCAATGCAGACATTCTGGAGTAATGCGATGTAATCCTAACTGTATGTGTTTTTCATTTACATAGAACAAGCCAAACCAATTACAAGGTAATTCTGCAAAGTCAATGGACAAAGAGCCATGAGTGGAATCCAGTGGCAGGACAAGAAGCACTGCTTTTAGACCCTAAAGCATCCATTATGGGATTACAATGATAAAGTCCTGGTCTCAGCCATGCTTGGCTCCGTACGCTTCTCCATAGTACAACTCCATTTTACAGTACTTTATTCATTAACTTGTGTAGAGCTCTAACAACCATATTTGAAATGTTATTTGATGGTTGTTATTTTCATATGGCTACAGTTTGTAAGGGAATGTTTTCCAGCAATGTACATCCCTGTACGTGAATATCTCTCAGCACCTGATACCACATTCTTGTTATCAGGAAAAATGATGAGCTGGAAAATAATAAAATTCAAACATAACAATCAAAAGTATTTCTCAAGTGAGATTTTCCCTTCATTGTTTTTATGAAAATTTGTCACTAAGGATGAATTTGTTTCTCTCTCCAACGGCTCCTGCCTGATGGGTTGCAGATGTTTGCAACATACATTCCAGCAATGAGCCCTCGTTCCTCCAGTGATACAGGTCTGGTGCTGCCTGCAAATGAGGGGGAACGAAAGAGTGCATGCAGCTTCCTTTGGAGATCAGGTGCTTCCTGTGTTGGGGTCAGGGGTGTCTGTTTGATGGACTCCTGGTTCTTTAACGCTGGTAGGAAGAGAGTAACAGCCCAGACATAAAGCGCAGGACTAACATGGCATGTTATACACTGCCCAAGAAGGCCCTGCTTTCTATAGCAGTTTTTATTCCATGATGACACAGTAGTGCAACTGCACTTTATGGGTATCATGTCATTAAATTGAATTTCACGTGCAGCACTACATCTTTTAGCCTGTGGTGTGACTCCAATAATTTAATGATGCAAAAATATCATGAAATATACCTCAAGATAGTCTGTCATATAAGTCTTTGAAGTTCAGTCATGCACCTCTTTTAAAACCAGTTGCTTTGAGAAAGGGATAACGAAGTGACTATACACACAGACATAGAGTACGTGTATCAGTTTGAGAATATCTGCTTGTTTTATTTTCAAAAAAGCTTTGGTATGGATCCAAATCCAATCCAACTGTGCGTGAATAAAGTAAATGTAGCAATAAAGAAAATAAATCCACTAGAGGGGCACTGATCCGTACCAAATGGGGGATATGGAGGTTGGCCTAGACTTTAAAAATTGCTTTTGATTAATATCTAAAAAATAAATTAAAACGATTGTTCAAATCGCTGTGTGATGGGCTGGTGACCTGTCCAGATTGTACCCCGCCTCTTGTGCACTGACAGTTGAGATAGGCTCCAGGCCCCCTGCGACCATGAATTGGATAAGTGGTTAAGAAAATGGATGGATGGATGGATGATTTCTCAAATTGATGAATTGAATTTGCATTTGAATGATGCAGCAGCAGCAAGAACTCTGAATGACTTGAACCAACACAAAATTCCTGCTGACACAAAATGGCTGAAGCTCCTGTTGTCTCTCTCTCTCTCTCTGTCTGACTTGGACATTCACATTTTAAGTGACTTCTACATTAATGACTTAAAAGCTAATAAGCTTTAATATTAATGTTAAACTGCTAATTAAAAATCAAATATCATAAAGTTAAGAAGAATGACCACCTTGTGGTTTTATGCCTTTGGCAAGCAGTCAAGTTGCCGTTTACATCAATCAAGGTCAATTTCAGGCCTGGACTTTATTGGGCCATGGCAACACATT
This sequence comes from Heterochromis multidens, assembly GCA_015108495.1. NCBI lineage: Eukaryota > Metazoa > Chordata > Actinopteri > Cichliformes > Cichlidae > Heterochromis > Heterochromis multidens. Next base: position 23,310 of record VUQS01075552.1, read on the forward strand.
GATTCTTTTCTTTTTCAGCCATTCTGTTGTAGACTTGTTACTGTGCTTGGGATCTTTGTCCTATTGCATGATCCAGTTTCAGCCAAGCTTTAGCTGTCAGACAGATGGTCTCACATTTGACTCTAGAATACTTTGGTATACAGAGGAATTCATGGTCGACTCAATGACTTGGTTTTCACCAAATATGGCACTGTGCATTACGGCCAAACATTTCCACTTTGGTCCTGTCTGTCTGATCATTGTTCCAGAACTCTTGTGTACTGTTCAGATGCAACTTTGCAAACCTAAGCCATGCTGCTATATTCTTTTTTAGAGAGTAGGAGGTCAGAAGAGAGGTACAACAGTGAGTGTCTACATCTGTAAAACACAGTGGAAACTCTGTGATGGTTTGGGGTTACATTTCAGCCAGTGGTGTTGGAACTCTTGTCAAAACTGATGGAATTATGAACACAGAAAAGTACAATCAAATTTTGAAACTCAAATATATTGAATGAAACTCTGAATATATGGAATGAAACTCGAATATATTAAATAAAACTTGAATATATTGAATGAAACTCTCAATATATGGAATGAAACTCGAATATATTGAATGAAACTTGAATATGTTGAATGAAACTTTGAATATATAGAATGAAAATCTGAATATATTGAATGAAAGTCTGAATATATGGACTGACAGTCTGAATATATTGAATGAAAACTGACTCTCTGTCGCCATCTTGTGTTTTAGATGTGTAATATTATAGCATATGATGTCGCTACAAGAAATAGCTATATGAATAAGTCAGCAGGGAAAGCAGCATTCCTAAGTAGTGAAGACATAGCACTATGGAAAATGCATGTGCTGTCCAAACTCAAATTTGCACTCATCAGACCAAAGCACAGATTTCCACTGGTCTAATGTCCATTCCTTGTGTTTCCTGGCCCAAAGAAATCTCTTCTGCTTGTTGCCTTTCCTTAGTAGTGGTTTCTTAGCAGCTATTTGACACTTTTTTGTTTACTACATAATTCCATATGTGTTCATTCATAGTTTTGATGCCTTCAGTGAGAATCTACAATGTAAATAGTCATGAAAATAAAGAAAAAACATTGAATGGGAAGGTGTGTCCAAACTTTTGACTGGTAGTGTACAAGAAGATTAAAAGAAGAATAAAAGAAGAATTAAAGAAGATGCATACATGTAATCCAGCACTAAGGCACCACTAATTCAAGAGCGTCATACTGCTGATGTTTCAAATTTGACATGTTCATCTGACTAAAGTGTGGCTGTTACTAGGAATGACAAAATTAAACGTGTATCCTAGCTGGTAGCCTGCATGCATCGTTTTGTTTTGGTTTTTTTTTTATTCACAGGCTGAGCCACAGTACATTGCTTATGTACTCTAATTCTTCCACATATTCTTATGTCTCTGTCCCTGTCACTGAGTTCCTTTCCTTGTCCTACACATACATTCAAACCCACAGCCAACAATTACATTTTGATCTGACAGTGTCCAATGGGCAAAGGCAAGCAGCCACACTCTGATCCTTGGCTCAAAGTGTTGTTTCAACAGTGTCAGCATCAGGCAAGTCAACAGTCAATGGCCCCCATGCTGTTTCTGCTGTGTATCATGCAGAGGAGATAGCAAAGCCTCATCTGCTGCTACTGTCATAGAGTCTCAACAATCTAACAGGGTCATCAAGCAATTACACTGAGATGTCACCATGGAGGAGCCAATATTAGTGACCAGTTTTTAAAGTCACTCTCAAAAGCATGTCACTTTTAATTATACACCTATGATTATAAACTGCTTATGTAGAAAGCTGAGGTCAAAGCTCTGCTTGTGTTAATAGCTGTGATTGCCCTGTGAGTTCTTTGTTACAATAAGTAATATTGCTAGCTACTCAAGGCTACTCAAGGGAAATGTCAGCTTGTGAACTTAGACATTCTGCTGCCACCCAGCATAGATCTTTCAGTGTTTTCTTCTTTCAAACCAATGTATCGAGCAATAAAAAAGTTTATGAGCTACATATCAAATTGCCTGTCTGGTGCTTGCAATATACAAAACTGATTGCAACAGAAACAGAGGCTTACGTTGCTCTTTGGAGCATGTCCAAGGAATGGGAATAAAAATGAAATGCGTTGATTTCCTGATCATTACATTATGTTTGTATTTACATTTTATGCTACTTTTTTTTTCAAATGGGTTCAAGGTCTGAGAGAATTTCCACTGTAGTACACTGAGCTGTTAAGGCACCATTCCATGCCCTCCAAAATAGGCAGCACTGATCTCCATGGGTTCAGCATGACTAGAGACATTACACTGTGTTGTATATCGTATTTCAACAGTATGCTTAGATCAATTAGTTTCCAAAAATCAGGTCCATATTCTGGCACTAGACTAAACACTCCTATGGCTTCTAATCTCCTCCCAGTTGTAGCTTTTTTCCTTTGGCAAAAAGGCCTGATGACCTGGCCAGCTGCTGGGTAGGTAAGCCTGTTGCTAGCGTTGCTGTCGGCTTCCTATGTGAAAATTTAAGGAGTCAAGGAGAGTCCAGGGGAGCGCTCTAGGCCGTTCTCCTTTATCAGCTGCTGTTCGCCTCGCTTAGCAATGGCAACAAGGATGTGAAGGATGGGGGAGGGGTGTGACCTTGACAAAATGTGGGTGCTCAATTTCTGTGTGTCAACAATGTTTTGGGGCATTGTGTGTGCTAATGTGTGTGGTTGGCCTGCGAGGAATGCATGTGTTTGTGGTGGAGCGTGAAGATCTGATATGAGCCTGATTTTAATTCACATAAGTGATGTTGAGTTTGTAGAACTTCCATTCCCTAAAACCTCCATTCTGCTTTTCAAGCTCACCATTCTATTTTAAATCTTCTTCATGTTCCAGATGGACCTTTGGAGATGCCCCTCTTTCAGCTCATCCCCTCCCGGAGGCAGCTTGTTTTCCGCGGTGACCGCCTCCCCCTGCAGTGCACCGCTTCCTACTTAGACCCATCAGTGGAGCTGCTGTGGCGTCATAACGGCCACATCGTGACCACGCAGGAGGACCGGGGCATCTACGTGGAAGAAACCCTACTTCACGATTGCTGCCTGCTCACAAGGTACACACAGAGGAGAGGGGAGGAGGGAGAGAGGAGTGCATTAGGAATATGATCTGCGAGCTGATTAGCTGTTGACTGCCCTGTTGCACCGACCCACGTGTACACAGTCTGAGTTCAACTAAGCACATGCAGTCAAAATTCACATACAAATATGCTGATACATAAGGAGTTTCGTCAGAATACCCACGTGTTTACTTATTCAGCGCTTTCACTGGAACAGATGTGTAATATGTGCACACGCAAAGAAACCCTTTCTCTCAATCTTTCACTCACTCATAGGAGCTGTGATTTACCTTTTGTTATTGCTGCCCTTGATAAGGATCTGAAAGGACAGGGCAAAATTGGCTTGGCACAGTGCCAACACCTCAGAGCAATCCACGGCCCGTCTCTAGAGGTTGGCCGTTCAGCCGCTCCCCGAGCACTAGCTGATCACACGCTAAGAAGAACAGATGCTGAATCATAATTGCAGTGATAAATTAAACCAGCAACAGTGGCTTGTGTGCATTTTTTGATATAAGACGTTGCTCCAAACCTCCATCCTCTTCCTGTCTTTGTTGTCTTAGCGGTCTGCACTGTGTATGGGCGTGTGTGTGTACTCCTCTATTTGTGTGCTACAGTTAATGTTTTTGACGTAATGCCTTGGCAACAGGGCTCAGACACAAGAACACATTGCTGTTGATTGCTTTAACTGCTGCCTTTTCTTACTTGGCCTCTCTAACATAAATATTGATGGAGTGCTGACAGAAATATGTTTTCCTGTGTCAACAGGGCCAGAACGCTTCTTGTTGTGTGGTTTATTTGGCAACAACAGTGCCAGCTACTTTTCCGCTCCATTACTGGGAAGGTATACCGTTTCCCCTGCTGCAAATGCCTGCTGCAAAATACTGACTATCCCCTGATAGTCAGTATTTTGTCTTTTATTATGTGCAAACTCAGTGGTAAATAATTGTTCTCGGTGATCCCTGTGGTGAATGCAGTAATTAGATTAAAGGTAGTGTGGGCGCTTTTAGTGATGTATTGGTGTCTTTGTGTGTCAGTGGTAATGAATGTTTTAGGTTCATTTCAATCAAGGTATTCATCATTAGGGATCAATATAATACTTTGTCACTCTCTTCTTACTGCTTTCAGTCATAATAATGCTACAGAATACTGGCACAATTCTGAGGTCCTTGGTTTATATGTTCTTAATTACATTTTAACAGAAATATTGTACTTTTTTATCCACTAAACATTATTTGGCGGATTGTACAGCTTGTTTTGCAGATTAAGATTTTACATGCCAAATACTGTATAATCAGCTTAAAATTGTAATGCATTATTCTGCATGGATTTAACTACCTACTAGCATATTAACTAGTGAAATTAATCACCAGTCTTAAAATGCTCCTTAAGCCTCATTCATGGTCACCGCACCAGTTGTCACTTGTGCCAACTATGACATCATCACAGCCCCTCATTCACATATGCTGACGCGTGAGGCACTCTGGATTTGGCGGACTCCTAAATGATAGCTATAACAGCTTAGAAAAAACCTCAGCATCAGTGTTTTTTTTTCTTTTTCTCAGAGTTTTCTCCAGAATGTCCCCTCTTTTCCAGTTGTCCCTATGCTCCTGAATTGCTGTAACATTGAAAATTGAGATAAAGATCAACCCTCTTGTACACTTGTGTCTCCAACTTTGCTGCACTTGTATACACATGACATGGGTAAAATTATATCAACATTATATCAATAATAACCTAATATGCAGTACATGTTTCTAACAGTGTAACACAGGGACATCAATAGAACCAATACTTAGACTTTTTGATACCAAAATTCTGAAGAAGTGATGGTACTTGTTTTGCATTTTTTTTTTTTGTACTGTGGGTTCCATAGGTAGCGTATGTACTGAGGCTGCAATTCTTCCATAACTGAACTGTGCAGCATACACCTACAAGAAGAAGGATGCCCACAAGCATTATGCATGGCACGGCACAGCAAAACCTACATGTTGAAAATGGTGACTAGTACAGCTGCTGTGATAGCTCTGTCCCAACTCGATAAGAAATGCAGTACGAGTCAGGTATGTATGGAAGTACAAACCCAAATCCGAAAGGCTAGAAAAGTAAATGGTACTAAAAAGAAACAGCTGGAGGAACATTTTGCAACTAATTAGGTTCATTGGCAACAAGTCAGCAATATTATTGGATATAAAAAGGGCATCTTAGAGAGGCAGACTTTCTTAGAAGTAAAAATGGGCAGAGGTTCACCAGTTCAAGGTCTATACAGCTTTTAGAGCAACGTATGCTCCCATCCAGATGACATCTTTTTCAGGGAAGGCCTTGCATATTTTAGCAAGACGATGCTAAACCGCATACTGCAGCTATTACAACAGCATGGCTTCATAGTAGAAGAGTGCAAGTGCTGAACTGACCTACGTGCAGTCCAGACCTTTCACCAAATGAAAACATTTGGTGCATTATGACATGAAACATATGACACAGAAGATCCAGGACTGTTGTGTCAATAGAAAACATGACTCTCTCAAAAGTCCAGCAGCTGGTCTCAGTTCCCAGACGTTCATGGGCTGAAGAAGAGGGGATGCTACACAGTGGTACACATGGCACATGATACAAACTAAAGCGTTGTGTCTTATAGATGTGTAAATAAGCCAGGTTGCTAATGATTTTGCAAGATTTCTTTAAACTAAAAATATGTAAATGCTTTCAGCAGTTGTTTGAACTGAAATTAAATCCTGAAAGAATATTTTTTATTTTATTCTTATTCCTGTTAATAAATATAATTTAAATGATTCCATAATACAAAACATACTTTGCAAACAGTAGCTTAAAGTAAAAAGTCTGAAAACAACTTTCAATTCAATTCAATTCAATTCAATTTTATTTATATAATTATGTCACCAATCAATGTCATGAGAAAGAAAACTCACTGACATGCAACTGCAGTGACATTTAGGCTTGAAGTCACTACCCTGAAGCCCAGCAGAGAGGTCCTCATTATGTCACTGTAGGGAAAACGCCTTATGTAACCACCCCTCTATTATGGTTGTGTACAGACTGGTGACGTTTGTGAGCTTCTGTTCCAGCCTTCTGCTTCATCAGCCATATCACCGTAAACTATATGAACCCATCTCTTGATGCATACTCAATATGAACCCATCTCTCTGCCCATTCAAAATGGATCCCCCAAAACTTTGTCTTTGTTTTTGTGTCCCAGTGAATTTCTCAACACTCCCATTCTGATTAAGGCCCCATTTGCAATTATCCACCACTCTTATCCTTGTATACACAAATAATGTAATTTTCTACTCCAAGTGGAACCTATTTAGGTCATGTTTCTCTTGGCACCTGAGAGTGTCTCCCTCGTGTAGAAAACCTAAAAAAAGCAGACATTAGCTCCATAGCTGATGAGTGAATAACAGAGCTTGGTCCAACAAAAACAATCTGCTGTGCATGGGCGGAACTTCACCCTTCGCCCTTTGCTGTATCTTAAAGTGCAGTGTTGAGAGAACTGTGTGGGGGAAAATTAGTGCTTTGACTCAATCAGCCCCGCAAATTAAAAAAAAAAAAAAAAAAAAGTTAACTGATGGCCTTTGACATGCCAGATGCAGTCGATGCTTATTTAAGCATAGTGGACAATATATTAGTCATTACAGGCCGTGTTGGTGTCGTTCACCTTGGATAAATGTCTTCTGAGTCAGTGAGCCTTGCCCTGCATGCCCCATCAGAGGGGAAAGACTGAATACACAGGATTTAGCGCGTAGCTTAAAGCCCTCATCTGGATTTGTTGCACAGCGTTGCAGCAGTGTGAGCAGAGATGCCAAAGCCTCAGTGAAGTGACCTCTTTGAAGGTGAACCCAAAATGTTTTGTGGCTATTTTCTCATCTAAATTCTGCTTTATCCTGCTTTAGGCTGTATCAGGCAGGCAGCCAGTGTAGACATTCAAAACCTGACAGGGTGTTTTGTTTATTGAAACAGGCGTAACATTATGAAAAGTGTTTTTTGTTTTGTCTTTTTTTTTTGGTATCTATCAGCTCCCTCTCATTTCAAACTGTGCCATGTCATCATGGCCTCTTATTCGCTAGAGCAGGTGGGCCGATAAGTGAAGCCATTTACATTGCTCACAGTGAGTAGCAGCAAAGAAACAGGCCCCATGAGGCCTGGTGGTTCTGCGACGTGGGCCAAACTCCTGCTGAGTAATGGTGTCAGGCCAAACTCCCAGTGTTAGCTATGCTAGCAGCAGCAGTGGGACCAGCCTGTGATTCATGTTTCATTAATCAAACATTTTAGAGCCCTGTAGCTACCTACAGCAGACACTTTGGATGTATCTTCCTTAATCCTTTCCATTTTTAATCAGGCTAATCTTGCACAAAATGAAGAACCTGGTGTGGATATACTACTGAAGGCAAAGAAAAGAAGGAAATGTGTCTCTTCCTTCTTCATGTTTCTACCGGGGATCACTCTGAAGGTCTTTTTCCATTTTGTTGCACATAAACAAACTTTAATTTCTTTAAATTTTACCGGCATCTCTTTCCTCTGTTATTGTATTCTACAGTGTTTTCCTGTTTCTCTTTAGGTTGTTTTCTGTCTTGGATTTAGCAGTTTGTTTACAAGCTTTTGTGCAGCATCAGTTGATAAGGAGACCAAATTTGATTATGTCCACACATACTGTAGGGTTTTACCTCTGGGTATATCACTTTACTGCTTGCCAGTTTCACTCAATAAAGAAAAATAAAAGCTCTTAGTTACATTGGATGAAGTTAAACAAAGATAACATGAGGTGTAAATTATTTACAGTCCACATAATATAGCGTAGTGCACAGAGTGGGTTAAGACATGGAGCTAATTTGATGGAAGCTTCTACAGTGGTAGTAGTATCCGTGAATTATGCCACCGTGTGTGTGTGTGTCTGTGTGTGTATACTGAGCTTGCGCACATGTCTGCATGTATGTACTCATTTGGGCATTAAAAAATTGACAGAAGCAGTTGAGGCAAATTCACAAACTGTGATCAGCAAACTTGAATTAAAATGATGCCGCTTTGGAACATTTGCTGGATAGCTGGGTAGAGGGGGACAGATTGAAACTTTACAGTCTCATAAGCAACATTATGTAAACAAATTGTTAAATATCGGTGCACGAGCAGAAATGTTCCTAATGAGTCCTTGGGGAGCTGCTCCACAATAGTTCAGTGTTACTGGAGATGTAGGTCAGTGCTTTGTGTGGCTTGTGTATGCCTCTGCCCTATTGATTTTCAGTAAGTGGAGTGATTTCTTCATATGTTCATTATGTGAAAATGACCTTTTTTTTTCTAAAAGCTAAACAGGCTACTTGATGGTTTCCCTGCTCTTCTTGTTTTTTTTTTTCTGGGTGCAGCAGCTCACCAGGGATGTTTGTGATCATCCTGCAGCAGAATATTCAACAGTGAAGTTGTCAGTAGGAGACAGAGGGAGGGAGAAAGAGAGGAAAAGGAGAGGTGAGGGTGGGAGGTTATGTGTATGGGGGTGGGGGTATTTCCCTCTGTATTTCCCAGCATTCAGAGGGTTGGCATTTGTTCAGCAGTGACGTAACTGTCCCCTCCACAGACTATTCATGTTTAGAGAGACGCTCGAATTTACAAAAACTCCTATCACATTGATCTGTTTTGGTTTGTGTGCTGCAGTGACACCTATTGTGTAAACATTCCTGATAAGGTTATTGTTGATGCCACACCAGCAGGTTTTTTAACTATTTTTTTTTCTGCTAATGTAGGGGTGTAGAGTGGGGTCATGTTAACAATCCAGTAAAATTTGCCTTACATCCACCTAGGTCTTCAAGGTCAACTTAATGATTTATTGGTTGAAAATTGACAAAAAGCCTTAAAACTTAG
>VUQS01075553.1:21038-52759 GCA_015108495.1 Heterochromis multidens
TTTTTTTTTTTTTTTCTGGCTTTGCCTTCTCAGCAGCCCGGAGTCATACGACTCTGTCGCTGTAACGGGAACAAGTGATTATTTCTGAAAAATGGGGAACTTTGTCAAAACGTATCCCACCCACACTCTCTCTTTCTGGCTCTCTCACACACACACACAAGTACAAACTTTCATGTTGAGCATGCGTAGGCACGTACATGCATTGGTGGGTATAAACACACACAGCTGTGCAAATATGCAAACACATACTTGAGGCACACACACACACACACACACATATACACACACACACACACACACACACACACACACAGATTCTCTCGTTTTCAGTTCAAATCTGTCGCTCTGAATCTTTCCTCACACACACACACACATGTAAGCTCACACAGCTCCGTGGGGACGGTGCCCTGCTTCCACCCTTCGCCCACGCTCCTCCAGGCCGCCGAGGCTCTGGGGGGTTTTTGGTTTTGTGTTTGGTGGCTCGGGATGTCAGCCGGGGGTCCGGCAGCTCGGCAAACCCCACCACGCCGATTAATCATCTGTCATCTGCGGTTTTTGTTAATATGGATCTTTGTCTTCGTCCTCGTCCTCAGGTTTGGCCTGCTCACCGCCTGCCGCCTTCTTTTCCATTTCAGCAAACCAAAAAAAAAAACCCCACCAAACTGGCCTTTTCTGCACCTTACGAAGGTTTTTGAAGTCATCAGCTGCTGCCTGAGCAACATTTGTCACCTCTGAGACCTCTTACTGAGACTTTTGAAACATCTAAATAGGTACTCTTTAGCATTTGTACACTAGTTTCCTCACTTTTTTCACACAGTACTGCACATTTTTCCCATTTTCACAATAGAAAGTTTTATCTAATTCCCTGGAAATCAATAAAACCAAATTTTTTTGCTATACTACATTATTCTAAGAGCCCAAAAGTGCCCCTTCACTCTGACTTCTCTCATAGGTTTCTTCCTCTTTTTGTCATTTTTGGTTTGACCGGCGCAAAGAGGAGATTATTTGCAGGTTTGGACGTCCTCTGAAAGTCGTGACCCAGCCAGGTTGATCCTGTTTTCTTTTTTTTCTTCAAACAGAGGACATTCAGACTTTAAATAAACACCATAAATCATCTCAATTTTCTCCGCCACCGTTAGTGTCAGAGCTGTAGGTGTTTTTCAAATAGTGGATGACTCATTTGTGGAAGGAAACCCTCGTCCTGGTTTAACCCTGCAGCGCATGTTGGAAGATGAGGAGCTGGGTGATGAAACACTGCAACTAAATGAAAGATTTAAGACGTTGAAGGTGAACTCTCGGGTTTCAGATTGAGTAGATCAGCAGAAATGATCCATATTTGGTCCCAGCCTTCATGTTCGACTGGTCAGATTTTTATTTGGCGATGATATTCTTGACCAACTCTGCAGATGAGTGCAGGTTTGGATGCTTTAGGCGATGCACCCTCCACAGAACACATCCACACAAGCGATTGCATATTCATGGGAAATGTATTGACTGCTGAGTGTTGGATAATAGACAGGCACATGAATGACCGCGGAGGGTAATTAGCTCTGTAAAGGAGTCGTGTTCCAGATCATTTTTAGAGCGTTTCTGAAATCAAATTAACCACAGATGGACTCGAGACTTTTGCAGCTCTTCAGTCCAACTTTTAAAGCACAAAATAAAAAGTAATCTCTCAGAAAGTGGCGCTGCTTTAGCAGTTTTCTTCTCTTCTAACTGATGGATGAAGGCAAATTCACATATTGGGTATTTTTTATAGTAAAATTATGTAATATTTCATCAAAAAGGCACAAAAACTATGAAAATTTGGGGAAAACAAGAACCAATTCTGGCCTTAAATCCAGTTTGAAAGATCACAGTCTCAACTATCACAAGACTTCAGATGAGTTAAGTTTGCAGTTTATTACAGAAGGCCTTTTGTACTTATTGTGACATAAAGTTTTTCTAAACATCTTCAAATGTTAAATTATTTTGTTTAAGTTAAAGAAACTGATCAAATTTTCACATATAAGAAGCAAAGATTGCATTTTTTTTTTTTGTGAATTCGGCTAAAAAAAACCTGCTGAAATTATTCACAAATGATCAAATATTTACCTTATAATCTCTGATGGCTACAATTTACCAGAAAAAAAAAAGCAACATACTACTCTACATTACAACACATCTGAGTTTGATTTTAGAGCTGAAATTAAGCTCAACACAGAAATGAGTGGAAATACAAACTCCATTTAAGTTTCACTCAGAAATCATGTTAAAGCTTCTCAGAAAAGGACCAATTTGTTTGTTTAATATAGAAATTGATCAAATTCTCACATCTACAAAACAAAAAAATGCAAAGTTTTTGCTCCTTCGGTTTTGGAAATAACTCAAAATTTTCATCACTTAAAAAAAAGCAGCATCTTGCCTACATTACAACACATTTAGGTCACTTTTTAGAGCTCAAATTATACATCAACACCAAAGCATGAGGAAATAGTTCAAAACCATTTAAAATTTAACTCAGAAATCACACTATAGCATCCTGAATTCTTAAAAATAATATCTGGACATCATTTTTATTTAGTCCTTAATTGTTATATTTTTAGTTTAAGGCAAATAAATCAATCAGATTCTCAAATATAAAAAGCAAAAATTGCAAATTTTCTGTTAATTTGGCTGAAATGATTTGCTTTAAAACATTTGCTTTATTTTCTGTGCAGCAGCTGATCGATTAATCTCTGATATCTACAATTTACCAAAAAAAGCAACATCTAGTCCACAATGCAACTCATTAGGGTGAGTGTTTAGAAGCTATAACCCAACTTTAGGCCTTTTACTGACTCAAATTAGCTCAAATTAGGCCTCAAGACAGAAACAAGAGGAAAAAGTACAAAAAGTAACTCCATTTAAATTTCACAGAGAAAACACAGCTTCTCAGAAAAGGACAGAATTGGAAGTCTCCTCTTAAAAATGCTAAAACTTTGCACATTGGTATATTTCAACCATTCTTCAGAGCTAGATAGGCATGTTTCGATCACTTTATGTCCTCTCTGGCCACAAACACATAAATCCTCTCAGACAAACTGAGCGATTTTAAATGTGAGCATCAGAAACTCAGAGCCACCAGTAAAAAGAGGTAATTCATGCTCCTTTCAGTGCGATTTGTGCCATTCATCAGCAGAAATCTGTGTAAAGCCCGTCATGAAGTAAGTCTGCATTGGTTCCTCCTCCCCACTAAAGTGGATTTACACCCCTATGTGACAAAAGAACTAGAATCAAACTCACTTCTATTCAGTTCGGGTTGTCCGCTGGGCCTCCTCCTCGTTCTCCTGAGATGACCGGAGAACCAGAAAGAGAAAGAGAGGGTTGGATAGACAACGGGAGATACGGAGATGCTTCCTGAGGTGAATGCAGCCCGATGTTTGGATGCTGGATCGCAAAGTTTAGCCGCTCCTCCGGGTTTGTGGCTCGCCCCCGGAAAGGGTCATCGTCACCCGGGGTCTGAGTGGGCTGCCAATGACAAAAAGAGAGAGAGAGAGAGGGAGAGTGTGGAGGGGGGAGAGACAATACGATTGTTTCCACCTCACTCTGCTTCCACCCTCGCAGTTAAAATTGTCATGGTAATGAAGAGGGTTTATTTTTTCGCTGGACAGCAGATTTGACTGGAAGTGGAGGAAGATGCTGCAACTCAGGATATGAAGATGAGGATGAGGATGATGGAGGTGGTGACACGGTGGAGAAAGTTTAACACTTTAACATCTGGTCGTCATCACAACAAGATCCCAACAAAGTAAATGAGGGATAAAGAGCGTGAGGACAGCGAGGAACTTTTCACAAATCCATCAGTGCCTCCTCCTGACCCCCTCAATATCAGCTGATTTTTAATGCAACAACTTTAGCACATCTAACGAAGCTAATCCAAATTTTACCTTCATACTGTGAAATTTGGTGCTTTTGAATTATTTTTACAGATGTCCACATGAAACTGTCAGGGCTGAAAACACATTTAAGCTCTGTTAAAAAGTGCAACCAAATCACCAACTTACACCCACGACAAGAGTCACAATCTAAAGACAAAATGATGGGATCCATCAGAGTTTGAATAAATCGCAGGAGTCTGTGACGTAGAGGAGCAGAAACAAGCAAGTCTGATGTGTTTCTAAAAACTTCACAAAGTGCATTCTGGGTAAACTTTGAAGGCTCATATCAGTGTGTGGGATAAGTGGCTGCCCAGAACAGGCCTCCTTTTTACCTCCATTTAGATACCAGGATCATCTTCTAGCTCTGATTCCTTCTGGGTTAAAATAACTTTTAAATATAGTCTTCAAGGACAGAGAAAAACTCTCCATTCAGAGTATTAAAAATGACAATATTAGAAAATTATTCTAACCCAGAAGGAATCAGAGCTAGAAGATGATCCTGGTATCTAAATGGAGGTAAAAAGGAGGCCTGTTCTGGGCAGCCACTTATCCCACACACTGATATGAGCCTTCAAAGTTTACCCAGAATGCACTTAGTGAGGTTTCCTCCAGTGAATTATCAGAAACAGATCAAACATCAGGGTACTGATGCTTGTTTCTGCTCCTCTCCTTCACAGATCCATCATACTGATGCTCACAGCTGGTCACAAACTAATTTAGTCTTTAGATTGTGACACTTGGAGTGGGTGTAAGTTTGTGATTTGGTTGCAGTTTTTTAACAGAGCTTAAATATGTTTTTCAGCCCTGAAGATTTCATGTGGAGATCTGCTGTAGTATATCTGCCCAGATGTGTGTGCTGTCTGTGGATGGGTTAAAAGGCAGATTACCACACGGGCAACATCCCAGGTCCCTGAAATTGTTCTCATCAGTGCAGTATTATTGGTTTTAAAATACTGGATTAAAGTAAATGAATTAAGACTATAAAACTGAATGTTTTTGAAAATGAGCTGATTACTTGTCATATTTTGGGAGAAATTTAGATGTGAAACTGTAAACTGTCTGTTCTGGTTATTTTGGTTTTTAGTGTTTTGATCCTGGTTCAGATCTCACTGTTTTAGGCTTTTCCTGATATTTTGGAGTTTTTGGCTGTGTTGACGTTCTTGTCCTGGTGATGAGTCTGTGTTTCTTGTTTGTGCCTCTCTCTCCGTGTCGTTTCTGTGTTAATCTCTTCTCTCTGAAGCATTAGTATTTATGTCTTTGTTTGGTCTCTTGTGGGTATTTCCTCTTTTACTTTGAAGGTTAGTTCTCCTTTGTGTCCTGCATGAGTTTAACTTCCTGTCTCTGTCTTCACCTGATTGCTCTCACCTGCTGTTAACTGTTTCCTTCTCTGTGCTGCTGTTGTATATCTAGTCCTGTGTTCTTTGGCTCTTGGTCCACTCATCAGCCTGATAAAGGTTTGCTTTTTGCTCACCTTGTGTTCTGTGTTCGGGTCCTCTGCAACACCTCTACACACCACTTTAACATCACCAGACTCAGAGGGAATTAAGCTGCACCCTTTAGCATCTCGTGTGCAGGAGAAAGGTTTCTGTTTGTGGATTACATCCAACATTTTTCCAACACATACAGCTAAGACTGTTTGATGTTTCCTGATGAGGAGAAAGGTCATTTTTCCCAAACTTTCAGGGTGCTAGAAATGAACTCAGGGTGATGCAGGGTCACATGAACATCCCTTCATTTATAAAACTCAAATGTGAGCTGTCCGAGTTGGACTTTTTTCTCCAAAACACAGAGGGAGACAGTCGACTCTTTAGGTCAGACAATTTCCACTTTATTTAAAGCTTGTTTGACTCTTTAAGAATTTTACATTGTGCTGTGTGTGGCAGATCAAGAACTTAACAGAAGTCCTAACGGCAGACCTAACTCTGTGTGCTTAGGAAGGAAACATGCAGTGCTTTGCATGAGGAGGTAAGCAGGCTCATGGTCATGATAATTGTCCATGTCTATGGGATCAATAAAGGTTGTCTACAATAGTAGGATTGTGACTATTCTTCAAAAGAATCTGTCTCTGCACTCTGCAGCTGCTAAAGTGAAAAAAGAAATGAGAGGAGCTGCAGAGTCCAACCAGAGGACCTCCAACACGGCTGCGTTACTGTAAGATATCAGACAAAGAGAAGCTGTGTGTGTCTGTGTGTGTTTGTGTGTGGAAGAGGTTTCCAGAGCAAAAAGGGCAACCCCCTCACCGTCCTCAGGAGGCCGAGTGGGCGGACGGTGCTCCGCAGATGGATTGCTGCTTGCCTGCCGTCACTTCATGAACCTGGAACAGAGGACGAGCTTAAAGTCTGTCAGTGGACATCATGTTTTTGGATTATTTCTCTTTTCTACAAACTCTATTCTGATTTGCCCTCGTTTGTGTGTGTTTTGTGTTCTTTTGTTTTATTATATGTTATGAAGCCCTCATTATGATTGATTATGAGTGTTTGAGCCTGATCTAATCAAAAAAATCCCTCATTTCCATGAAAATGTTAGTAAGGATGAAAGCTGATTTGCAAATTGCTAAATCTGCTTCCTCTCATTTGTTTGGTTTTCCTTTATGCTAAGACAAAATTTTGCTTCAACATATTTGAAAAAAATCCCCCCAAAACATTTAGTCCATGCAAAAATAATTGCAAAAAGATGCACAACAACCAAAAAGAGACAGAAAGTAAAGATGAGAAAACATAAAAATGAAGCAAAATGACAAAAATACACAGAAAGATTCATAACATGACCTAAAAAATGGGAAAACGGTTAAAAATGATGCATAATACCCACAAAAGACACAAAGTAAACACATGAATAATATATCTGTGCCCTCATACAGATGTTTTATATGAAAAGTGGCTGCACAAGAGTTTAAACATCGTTTTGCTCCAAATAACTTTTTTGCAAAGTGATTTCAGAAAGTATTTAGACTTTTGCTTGAGTAAAATTTATAATACTACTTAAATATTCACACAAAAGCATCAAAATATACAATAAATTGATTGAGTCATTCATGTGGCCAGTTGGCACCTTTCTGTGCGTACTTTGCATGTTTTCCTCCCACAGTCCAAAGACATGTTTGTTAGATTAAATGACCACACAGAGACCCACATTTTGCACAATAAACACACAAAATCCACAAAAAGACAACAACTGAATGCAAGAAAACAAAAGGAAGTAAAATGACTGCAAACGCACACACACAAAAAAACTACACACACTGAGATGCAAAAAAAGAGACACAAAACACAAAGACACCAGTACCAAAAGATAAAAGGGCGAACATAAAGATTCAAATCAAAGACAGGGTTAGGGTGACCCCAAACCCGAACATAAAAATGACTCCAAAGAGACACAGAGTCATTAAAAGAAGATGTGTAAAATATCCACAGAAAGTGCACAAAGATCACGATAAGTTTCAAATCAAAGAAATAAACACAGACACAAAAATAATTAAAAGTTTTTTTTTAATGAAAAAGGAAAAATGAACACAAGAAAACAGACAAAGAGCATAAAAGACACAACAAGACCAAAAAGAGATGCAAAAAGATGCAATTACAAAACAACCTGAAGAACCTCAAAATGACCACATCACCATGTTTGCTGCTCGTCGTTGTCCTGAAAGTTAAAGGTTAAACATAAAATCAAACTTTTCTTGAGGTTAGACCGATTCAAAGTGTTTTATAGATCTGGCAGGAAATTTAAACCATCACTAAAACCAGTAAAGGAATTTTATGTTTTTAGTTAATGAGATAAAACTGACTAAAGTCGCTAAAAAAACCGTGTAAAAGTATAATTTCTTATTTGGGAATATAAAAATAGGCCATAATCACTAATAACTGATCGTAATGATAAATAAAAGTTTGTTGTCGTTTTAATAAATATTTATCGGAACAATGGCGCCACCTGCTGGACTTACGCTGCTAGTTATACCATAGCTGCTCCCGTGATGCTCCGCGAAGAAGGTGTCACATGATCAACCTGACCAATGGCGTTTATACATTGACCGTTACTCTCCTGCTATTGGTTGATGAAAATTTAAAAGTACATTTTGAAAAGTGTCCTGTCGGAGGTTTTAGTGCGCCACAGAAGCTGTTAGAAGACGTCCTGTGCTTTTAGAGCAGCCTGAAAAAGCTGAATTATACGATTTATTAAGTTATCGAAGAGTTTGGATTTATTATCGGATAACCGGTAGAAACAGAGGAAGTGACGTGCAGACCGATATTTGGTGAGTCTTTTCGGATTAACGTCAGTTCTTCTTAGCTAACGTTATGAAGTTAATTTTCGCTTTTCTTTCCTCTCGTCACGTTTAAAGCGGACAAACCTCCTCCTGCAGTTTATGCCTGTATTTATGGACGTGCTGCTCCAGTTTCCGCCTGTTTAATCTGAAGTGTGTGATATAACCGTGTCCCGCAGGCTGGTTCAGCGGAGCCGCTCGGAGCTCTGCAGCCATGTCTTCAAACACCCAGAGCGGGGTGAAACGGGAGGAGAAGGGCAGGAACATCCAGGTGGTGGTCAGATGCAGGTATGGAGAGGAAACACACCTGCTGTCAGTGTTAACCATCATCCTAAGCTCACATACAGACTACACGTGTGATAAATCTGCTCAAAACACGGCAGAGAAATGCAGTAAAAACCCTAAATCCACCTTTAATCTGCGTGTTGACTGGTTAAACTTCCCTCAGTGGATCTAAGAGGCTTTAAAAAGTCTACAATTTTACTTACAAATGTCTCAGAAGAGTCCACTGACATTTTACAGTCTCAGAAACTAAAGGAGAACACAAGCGTCTGCTTACTTATGGAAAAAGCAGTATTTTTTACAGTATTACAGTTAGTATTTACCCTCTGAGAACATCAGTATTTACTGCATTTGAAACTCTAACATTAAACTACTGACTTGTGTGTGGACACATGTCCATATGTGGAGCTTAATTTCTGACTATAACTTAAATGCTGCTCTCTTCTGTTTTACTTTCTTCTATATGTTTAGGGATGTGTTTAAAAATGTTAGTCAATGCAGAAATGATCACAAAAAAGAAGCAAAAATGCTCGTACAACCACAAAGAAATGCAAAATAATTACAAATATACACAAAATGTGATAAAGTCCTCAAAACGCCACAAAACAGCGTGAAAGGGAGACGAGACTACCTCAGAAGGCTGGACGATGATTCAAAACAGGACTTCAGATGGTGTCAACCATCATCCTAACCTCACATACAGAATCCACTTCTGATAAATCTGCTCATAATGCCTGAATCCACCTTAAATCTACATGTTTGAGTGTATCGGTACCCAAAGTGCTGATATAGTCATTATTTCCCGAGAAGAGGCCTAAAAAGTTTGTTTTGTTTTTTTTTAGCTCGAACTCACTCTGTCGTGTTAATCCTGTATGTGGATGTTAGTTTGTCTCTTATCTGTTCATTTATGTTTTTTCTTTCTGCTTTTTGACATCCAGGGCTTGAATCTCCATAATTAAGTGAAAGCCTGATCATTTCTGCTGATTTTCAGTGATGATTTGCTCATACTTCAGCCTGTATTAACATCCATTTAATGTTTTAAACCCCAGGAGAAAAAATCCTGTATAAAACCAGCCTGTGTCTCATTTTTTTGCCTGTAATTACTTGAAGGAGTGCCCATAAGTAGAACAATGGTGTCAGAGTAGCATCAGTTTGTCTGTTATTTGCTTTAATTGGCTATTGAAGTCTCATAAATCTGTTTAGTGAAAGAAGAAAGCTGTAATGAGCTTTTAAAAACCCAGCAGGTGCTCTTCAGGCATGCCCCTGCTCAATGTCAAACAAACATTGGTTTTAGGTTTTGGGCTTTTCTTTGGATGCTGTTCATTATTTTCTAGCTCTTTAAGTTTTATCAGCTGTTAATTGATGAAAGTACTGATCAGTTGGAGCCCTGAAGGTTTCAGATTTGTTTCCAGTGTGTGACTAATTATCTTGTGTGTCTTTGGACACAAACATGGTTCTGTAATCCCGATCAGCGCTCTCCTCTACGTGGTGCCCTTTAACAATTAGTTTAAAAGGAAAACAAAGGCTTGAAGTGGACCTTGTCTCTTATAGTTTGTGTCATAGCTCCCGTTCTAATAGTGGATTTTCATTTTCATGGCCAAAGTTTCTAGTAATAAAGTCAGTGCATGTACAAATAATCTCCTCAGCCCTTCAGGTTGTACAGTTGGCTCTGTATGATGTCACAGAGAGCACAGAAACCCCATCCACCCTCTGGTTAAGTTGGAGGGGCAGCCGGTTAGAACAAAGTTGGCTTAAAAAGAGGACAAAGGGAGCTAAAATGGCTGGACCATTATATAACATAACAGAGTCCAAGTGTAACGGCATGAATCTGGAAATGAAACTGTGGTTCATAAGTTTCAGGTTATAGAGGAGTAAAGCTGAAATGAATGATCGTTTCTGGTTGCAGCCTTGATGATTTTTAGAGTTTCTGATTTTCTGTCCTTTGTGAACATAAACTGATTATCTCTGGGGTTTCGGTTAGCGGTGTACCAGCTCTGAAACAAAGACTGAAAATGAGAACCCTCCATAATATCGTATCAGTTTCATCTTCTCGTACCCATGTGGAGGTTAAAGCAGGCGAGTCTCTCGTGGATGCTCAGAATACGTCACAGGATAATGGGGGTTTTAGGAGAATTTGACACCCCCAACTTTAGGTCAGAAATATTGGATTTAACATGCTCCACCAATTTAAAGGGACCCACTCAGCACATCGCTGTCTGCTGGGTTTGAAAATCTAATGTTAAACTGTTGATTTATTTCCCTAGAAGAGTCTAAAATGTTATTTACTGATGTCTTAAAGATGTTTTCAGGCCTGCAGAAACTGACCCTAATGTCATTTACATCCCATATTTGTAGCTTAATCACTTAATTCATCTGTTCCTTCTGCTTCCCGCCGTCTGGTTTGTGGTTAATGATAAACTAACAATATTATATGGATTTTCTTTTATATACTCGGGTTTTTCTGGCTCATAATGAGTCCTCAGGCGATGCCTGTGCATGTAAGAATCGTTGATCTGTTTATACTTATGTCTGTGTTCTGACTGAACGATGCATTTCCCTCTTATTCCTATTAGATAAACAAAAGTTAAACAACACAGTTTTAAAGAGTATTTTTATTGCAATACTTTGGAGACTTTGCATCAGTAAGGCCAGAACCTCTTTAGGGGGACACCAGCATTTATTTGTATGCAGGAAAAATGTTTAATACTGGTAAAATTGAGATTAAAATGTCCATAAATCCATGCACAGTGCAAACACAATCTGTTGCTTTTCATTCATTATTTATCTGAACTTAAACACGTTTTAAATGCAACATTGAATGCAATTTAAAAGTCTTAACATTTGGCTCAAAGTACCTGCAGAAATCCTGTGTATATATTCTAATCATAAGAATGAACTTTATTATAGCTCCTTTTTAAAAAATGGTGCTTTCAGACAGACTGAAGCAAAAAAAACTCAAACGGTGAATTTAATCTGAGCCAAAGTTTTAAAAAACAAAAGAAAAAAAAAAAAAAAAGCAGCAGCTTTTTGCCAGAATGTGGGGAAAGTTTTTGGGGAAAAGGATGATGTGTAGTAAACTTAAAGCCTTCCTTATTAGTCTGAGTCTTTTTAATAGTGCTATGTATATATTTTTTTTTAAATTAATAAATTTTTTTAATCTCTTTTTGAGTTTTGACCTGCTGGCGATGTTTCTCAGAAGTCGAGTCTTTGTCTCTGAGGTTTTCCTGCCGTGTTTTCAGACCTTTCAACACCATGGAGCGGAAGTCGTCCTACGGCGTCGTCGACTGCGATCAAAACCGGAAAGAGGTGATCATGAGGACGGGAGGGATGAATGATAAGGCGTCGAGAAAGACCTACACGTTTGACATGGTGAGCGGACGCTGGAGTGAAGACGGTTTCTTTCCTCTTATATGCAGATATATAAAAACAAACAGCACATCTGGTTTATTCTTAATTTTTTAAGTGTTTTTTCTGGAAAAAAGTTTGAGTAAAACAGCTTCCAGTTTTCTCCTGATTAATATAAACTCGTCGCTGTGATGGTGAAATCATCAGGAATGCTTTATTTTTTTATTTTTTTTGTCTGACAAACTGTTAATGTTCCTTTTTTCACTGTAATGACAGCTAAAACAATGAGTCCATAAAACAGTTTTGTTACTACTTCCTTGAAAAATGATGAAACTTTTAATCAAAAGTAGCTGCATAGTTTCTCTTATCGAGTATTGACTCATCATTGCAGCTGTATAAGCTGGTGTTGGTCCAGGGATGCAGCTAACGATGATTTCTATCAGTTTAATCTGCTGATGGTTGAATGGAAATCTACAGTTTCCTGTAGCACAAGGTGACAAATTTAAGAAGTCTTTTATTTGTCCACAGGTTCACAAATTGAATCATATTTAGACTGTAAACAAGTATATCTTTAAAAAAAAAATAAATGAAAATGATTATCTAATTAACGTGTTGTTGCAGCTTCAGTAGAATTACTGACATCAGGACCAGGACCCACTGTAGGCCAGCTGTAACTGTCTGGTAAATTTATTCTAACTGAAGTATTTCTGTCCCTCAGGTGTTCGGTCCGTCTGCCAAGCAAATCGACGTGTACCGGAGCGTCGTCTGTCCCATCCTGGACGAAGTCATCATGGGATACAACTGCACTGTGTTTGCGTGAGTGCTCTGCAGATACCTGAGCGTCAGCATGATGATCCGTCCTGGATGAACTTGTCTTTAATCACTTTTATTGTCGTCTTTTATTGATGACATGCAATAAAAACAGCTACGGTCAGACTGGGACGGGAAAGACGTTCACCATGGAGGGAGAGAGAAGCCCGGACGAGCAGTTCACCTGGGAGGAGGTGAGTTTGGCCGGCTTCTAAATGGGGAATAATGCTCATTACTCACCAGTAAAAGGAGGCAGTGTGAGGAGGTTGTTTAATGCTTGTATGCTGCAGCCTGGCAGGAAGTGAATCTAGCCTCTTAAAAAGAAGCAGAAGTAAAGAAAAGGCCTGTGCTGGAAGGGGAAAAAGAATGTGGCATGTTTTATCTCAATGATCTCGTTGTAATAATTGCTGGAAGCCAAAATTAAAATTTGATTAACTGAACACATGAATGAACATGAATGATTTTCCAAGTTTTAAATTTCTGAATTTTGTGAGCAAAGTTTTATTGTATTTGTCCTGGATTTGTATGTATTAGTAGTTGAATGATTCCCCACAATGTTGTTATATTGTGATGTGAAACCTGAAATCTATTTTCACATTATCAGTAACTGCTGAGACCTCTCGTATTGTGCAGTGCATCAAAAATAAAACCTGAAGCTCTTTGAGAGAAGCAAACCTTTTAAAGCGAACTGTTCATGTGTTCAGCCTGTACTAGAGCAGCTTTGTGTGATTCACAGTTCATAATAATCCTTTATCCTGAGCCTCGGTGCAGCCCCTCAGTTCATCCTCTGCCTGAAATGAGCTGCTTTAGCTCTCGTCTCTCTGAGGCGTCCAACCTGCTTTTTATTAGATCAGAAGGTGCATTAATGAGATGCTCTTAAATAACGCCTGTAATGATGATCATCTTATTAGCAGACATGTTTTAGGAACAGCTTTCACAAGAAGCTGATATGATGCAACAAATGAGGACGACAAAGCTGAGCAGATGTGTGTGAACATTAACATAAGTGTGAGAAAATGTAGCATTGCTAAAAAACTTGCTGGAAAAGGTCGTCAAGTTTAAATGTTGGTAAAATGGTGAAAACTGTGCCGTAATAAATGCTGAAAGACGTTCCCGTGTTTTTGCGTCTTTAGGACCCGCTGGCCGGCATCATTCCACGGACGCTGCATCAGATCTTTGAAAAGCTTTCCGAGAACGGCACAGAGTTCTCCGTCAAAGTCTCCCTGCTGGAAATCTACAACGAGGAGCTGTTTGACCTCCTCAGCCCCACCGAGGACGTCAGCGAGCGGCTGCAGCTCTTCGATGACCCTCGCAACAAGGCGAGTGTCACACAGTTCGGATGAAATTGGCGCCTGCTGTGAAAAGCTCAGGGTATCTAAAGTTTCTCCATGTTTGCTTCTGCAGCGTGGCGTGGTGGTGAAGGGTCTGGAGGAGGTGACGGTCCACAACAAAGACGAAGTCTATCAGATCCTGGAGAGAGGAGCCGCAAAGAGGAGGACAGCCTCCACGCTCATGAACGCCTATTCCAGGTACCCGCTCAGAGAAAACCAGCTGCGGTCTCACCGCCATCACTGACTGCCATGTTTTTGTTTGTTCACCTGCTTCCTGTTGTCTCCGCAGTCGCTCCCACTCCGTGTTCTCCGTCACCATCCACATGAAGGAGATCACTTTGGACGGAGAGGAGCTAGTGAAGATCGGAAAACTCAATCTGGTAATCTGTGTTGTTAAACAGGAGGAGGAGAAGAAACGGTCACTGCCTGTAATGTCTAAAAGTCTAAAATGATCCAAACGCCTCCTCTCCAGGTGGATCTCGCTGGCAGTGAGAACATCGGGCGTTCTGGCGCCGTGGACAAGCGAGCTCGCGAGGCGGGAAACATCAACCAGTCACTGCTGACGCTGGGCCGAGTGATCACCGCGCTGGTGGAGAAGAGGCCTCACGTCCCTTACAGGCGAGTCTACAAAAGGCAGTTTTTTAATCTCGTTACCCACAGATAAATAATAGATTCTCTAAACTCGTCGTTTAGTCCACCGCTGGGTCCTCCAGATCCCAAATGTTTGCTTTAAAATCAAAAAGTTTTGAGAACAGGTCCATAAGAATGAAAAACCCATCCTCAGGCTGGCTGGTCTCGCAGCTTCTGGGCTGCTGCTATTTTTAGATCTCAGCGACGTCCTGCTGGGAGCACCTACACTCTGAACTCTGCAGGTTCCCCTCGGGCCTCAGACCGGAGAGCAAACTTACACCATGAATGCGAGATTGGCCAGATTTAAAGCTGGTAATGTTTTTATATTTTGTGGACCAGTTCTCAAATCTTTTGATCACACCTTGTACATCAACAGCTGGAAACTTGGCCCTGTTTGGCTCTAAATTATGTTCCCGGTAATTCTTCCACTAAACCAGTGATTCCCAATGAGTGGGCTGCAAATACATACACTGAAATTCTCTCTTCCTCTAAGATTTAAAGTTTTAGATGGGATTAGGATAGCTTCTATAGGACGATAAGACTGATTTTTAATAGGGTGAATCAAATGATCATTCTTTTAAGATTTCTCTTTCATCTTGTATTTTATCCTTGGCATGAAAGACCTGTGATGGATTAGTGGCTATGAGGTGATGGAGAATCATAAGAAGATGGGAATGAATTATTAAACAAACATCTAATGTGGTTAAAGGTTTGGGAATGGTTGGAGTCACTGTTATGATGCATTAAAAGGAGTTTCCTTTGGCTTCTCTATTATTTATAAAGGGAAGAGCCGCAGGATGTCAGTTCTCCTCTGAGGAGTTTTGGTATATTATATAAAACAATATATTTTTGAGTTTATTCAGACAGTTATTAATCAGTCACAGATGTCTCTGCATATCTTGCAGACTTTCTGAAACTCCTAAAGCACCAAAATGTAATGAATGATTTGGCCGACTGTTTTTTATATTCATGTGCCAGCATTATTTATATGGATGCTTTTAAAACACTGGCCAACACAGACCCTTAGTGGGACTTTTTAAAGAAAATGTACTTCTGCTGACGATGCATATTTATGCAAGTAAAGGATGCTGATCAGATATTGGATGTTGTATTGATCAGGTTAATTTTTTTCCCCACAGAGAGTCAAAGCTCACCAGAATCCTTCAGGACTCGCTGGGCGGACGGACAAAAACCTCCATCATCGCCACCGTGTCGCCGTCCTCCAGCAACCTGGAAGTACGTCTCTAAAATCATAAATAAAAAAAAAAAATGGTAATAAAAAAGTTTATCCTTACCTGAAACGGCTTCCCTGCACTAAAGGCTGGATTTTAATTTAAGATTGACCCACTTGTCAGTGTAAATGTGTATACTATGGATTTTATTTATTTATTTTTTTAAATCCAAAATGTGTGTATAGAGCATAAACTGTATATAAAAGATGGATGTAGCCACCTGTCGGTTTACATTTTCTACATTTGGCCACCGCCATGATTTTGTTTGGTTTTTGGAGCCAGACGTGACCATATTTGGATGAGACGGTGCGGTGCTGAGATCGGTGCTCAGGCTGCATCCACAGACTGATACCTGCTGATTAGTGCTCAGCAACATCCAAATTAAACCCAGAATTTCACTCATCATCTTGTTGTATTATTGGTCAGATAACTGCAGTTTGATGCTCTCACGTCATTTTTCACACATTCCTCTCGTCCTGCTTTTAAAAGCTGCCTGAATTTGTTAAATTTTATACGTGGAAGTTGTACTAATTTTTTTTTTTTTTTGAGTCTTACAAGACGGCTGAATGTTTTATTGCATTAAATGTTTGGTTTATGTTTTAAGCAAAACAACAAATGTAAATGTGCTTTTTGCATTTCAGGACAGTCATGTTAATATTAATATTTATGTTTAAACATCCTGAGGTGAAAAAAATGACATCAAGGCTCAGAGTTTAGTTTTGTTTGTATGATGTTTCTTGTGTTGAATATTTTGGATTCTTGGTGTTTATTTGAATTTCTCTTGCTTGGTGAGATCTCCTTCCTCCTCTTTCTGACTTCACAGGCACATTTAATTACTCCATGTGAGTATTTTGTGTTTTTGCTGCTTGTAATTGTGCTGAAGTTCATCCTGATGAAACTTTGTTCTGTGTGCAGGAGACACTGAGCACGCTGGAGTACGCCAGCAGGGCCAAAAACATCATGAACAAACCTGAGGTCAACCAGAAACTCACCAAGAGGACGCTCATTAAGGTAGGTCTGAGGTCGACGTGACCTCCTTCAGGATGGGTTCAGGTTTATTTCAGTGTTAAAGGATCCACGGCAGTTGAAATGCCTCCCATCTGACCATCACAGGTTTGCCTGGAAAAATTCCAGGGGAATTCTTCTTAATGGGAATTGTGCCAAAATTCAGGTCCCTGCTTTCTTTGGGTTTCTCAATAAAATCCTTTCAGGGATGAAGCGGTCTGAAACCAGCCCCACTTTCATCCCTTGAAATACTTCTGCTGAGGAAACTGACATCAGAGACCTGAATTTTTTGCACAATTCCTATTAAGAAGATTGTGTTTCTCCTGGAATTCATTCAGGAAAATCTGAGATGGTGAGATTAGAAAGTTGTTTTTTGTTTTTTTTTTTTGTTTAATTTGGTGAACTGAGATCTGGTGACCCAAAAAAATCTAAATCAAGAGGTCGAACAGAAGCAAAGCGACAGATTTCAGCGCCTTCTTTTTCCATCAGGAATACACAGAGGAGATCGAGCGTCTGAAACGTGACCTGGCCGCCACTCGGGACAAAAACGGAGTCTACCTGTCATCAGAGAACTACGAGTAGGTCTCAGCTATTAGTTTAACTCCTATTTTACCCAAATGACTGAACTGCTGTAAAACCTGACACACTGTCTCAGGGTATCTCAGACCTGATGTGGCATTAAACTCTTCTCTTTAATAGATCAGGTGCTTCTAACCGTAATTATCTTTTTAATTCCCACAGGAGCATGGTGGCTCAGATCAGCTCTCAAGAGGAGCAGATCACAGAGTACAACGACAAGATCGCCATCATGGAGGAGGAGCTCAAGAAGGTACGACCTTCATCCACCGTCAGACGGCTTTGAGGTCCTTCACAGGTTTTTAAAGCTGATTTAGATTTTTAAAATTGTGAAGGTGCTGTTTGGACATTAGTTAAACCTCTTTGATTTGAAAGACATTGAACTGTTTTCAAAGGAAAATAAGGTGTGAAAATATCTCAGATTTTTCTTTAGCTTTTGGCCTGTTGTGGTGGTTATTGCACTGTTGGATAGTTGGTTATATACTTAACTAGGAGTTATAGCTTGTGTTATGAAAGCAGGAATGTAATGCATTACTTCACCACAGGTTTATTTACTGAGATCTTCAGAGCTTGAAAGAAGGCGACTGGACTTTAAGTTGTTTGAAGACATTTCACCTCCCATCACAGAGGCTTCTTTACTTCTAAAACCAAATGGCGGAGAGTCCCCGAGGTCTTTAAACTTCTCATAAAGCAGGTCTTAAAAATTGATTTTGGTTTCTCTGTGTGTGGAAATCTCTTCATGCAGATTTTAGGAGATATTTGCAATTCTCTCAAAGCTTCATGAGGAGCTCAACAGTTTGGATGTCGGGGTTTCTGCAGGTCATTGAAGTATTTAAAGGTCTGAAGCTTCCTGAAAGATGCTGTAGGTTTTACATTTAAAACTGTAGAAAAAATCTCAGCCAACAAACCAGTTTAATAAGTGTTTAATGTTAATGTTGCATTTTCACGCCACTTTTTTTACTGCTTCAGGCATATTTTACCTCTTTAAAACTGGTTAGCAGCACATGTGGGCTGATGAGATTCATTACATACTGTGGCAGTTGCAGCTTATGTCTTAAACGTTGTAAAAATTGCTCCATACTGCGACACTTTGGCACGGCTGGGCTTGCAGTAAACTGGGAAACCCTGAACAGTAACCTCTATAATTCAAACATTAAAGTGACGTCGTCAGATTGTTTTTGTTTAACCAGTCGAACAAAATCCAGAGATTCGGTTTATTGTTGTGCAGCCAAAGAAAAGACTCAAATACTGTCTTGTTGTAGAGAGATTATTGGGGTATGTATTATTATATTTTATTTGCGGAGATCTTAAAAAGCCTCTTGAAGCCTGGATGTGCATCCTAGCTGGAGTAAATGTGTGGTCCTCTTCTGTCTGCAGGTGATGGAGCTGTTTGTAGACAGTAAAACCCAACTGGAGCAGTGCACTGCAGACCTGGATGAAAAACAGCAGAGGTGCAGGATTATTTTTAAGTGGCAGGTTAAAACCACCAGGGGTCACAGTTTGACTTACAGTTGTTTTGTTTTTGTTTTTTTTCCTGTGCTTTTCAGGCTGGAGGAGACGAGTAGAGACCTGCAGGAGACCAAAGTGAAGCTGAGTGAGGAGGAGTTAATCTGCTCTGAGCTGTCCTCAGCCCAGGAAACGCTGTACAACACAGCCGGACAGGTACAGGCGTGCTCCTGCTGCCACGACACACACCACGATGGAATATATTTAGAGCTGTGCCTCTCTTCCACTTCATCATAACTTCCTTTTTTTGCTCTTTACTTTCTATGCTATTTGCATTATCTTCCTCCTTAATGATTTTTCAGCTTCCTCTCTTAAGTGATGAGATGTTTCAGCGTTCAGCTCAGTTTAAATAAAAGTCTGAAACTTGTTTGTGCTTTTGTCCTTCAGCTCCTGAGCACGGTGGACGCCAGCACCAGCGACGTGTCAGGCCTTCACGACAAGCTGGACAGGAAGAAAAAGGTCAAACACCTTTTTAAAAAGCAGTGCTTCCGGCCGCCGAATCGCATATTTCACTGCATGAATGTGTTCAAACACACTCTCTTCTATTAGTCGATGCAGTATACTGAATCATTACTGCAGGCCCGGCTCTGTGTTTGTGTTCTTGGACTTAGCACAGTAGCTTTAGATGACTGTTTGTCTCATTCTGGGCCTTCCTGCAGCTCCTCAGTCTGAAAAATGCCATTTTAGCCCCTCCCCCTTTTAAGCCAACTTTCATCTGATTGGCTGCCTCTTGTAAATAGAAGATTTGAATAGTGAGTTAGGGCTGTCTCCCCTCGTGACCACAGGTCCGTTTGTAGAAAACACTGAACTGAGTGTTTTGAGCAGTCTGGGTTTTTTTTGGCTCACGGGGGTTATTTACACACTGAGCTCATTATTAGAAACTTTGTCCATGTTTAATACAAATATCCACAAATTAGAACAGGAGAGATGATGATGGAAAGCAGATGTGCGTGTATTACATTTATTATACTTGCCAGTCAGTCAGCCTTTTGTCACATCCCCCGATCTGCAAATTAAAGTGAACTAATATACGGGCACTTCCTTCACAGCCTTACTGTCTAATGGGTGGAGTACGATCAGTCGGTTTGCAACAGTGCAGGAACTCTCCGGGGGTTTTGGGTGGAGCACACACTTATGTGACCACTGTGGGAATTTCCATAGCAGACTTCCTTTTTGTTTTTTTTGTTTTTTTATCAGAACAGAACTCATGGAAAAGAGGTAAAAGAGAACCAGTGGTAATAATAAGCTGACTGACCTAAGTCCTGATGAGCTAGAAGTAAACAGAAGGGTAAAAATAGACGGAGATGGTGGAGTTTCAGCCTGGTCGCTGCGCTTTTAAGTCTGCAGAGAAATTTCTCATTTCCACTGATTAAGACCTGAAAACAACTGAAAATGAACATTTTAAGTCCCTGAAAAGGGTTTGAGTTTCAGGTTCTTGGTTTGGGTTTGTTCTGTATAGTCAGACACAGCAGAATGTGGACATGATGGTGAGAGAACAAACCAAATACAAGAGAGCTCCTATTGGTTCATTCATGCGATTAAACGTCATCCCAAAAAGCTGAATCTGTTCATCTGGACGTAGTGTTTTCAGTGGGAGAAACGTTTCGTCACCTCTGATGATTTCATCAGTCTCAGCTGACTGCAGGTTTCCCCACCCTCAAACAGTACATTTTGGTCATTATGCAACGTACTGTTTATAAGGTTGGGGAAACCTGCAGTCAGCTGAGACTGATGAAATCATCAGAGGTGACGAAACGTTTCTCCCACTGAAAACACTACGTCCAGATGAACAGATTCAGCTTTTTGGGATTCTTTTACCTGGATTATTGAGCATGCATCAAGAGATTAAACGTCATGATTTCCATCAGCTTGAGAAATACTCATGATGGTGCACCATGGGACACTGGTTGCTTGGTGTAAAGCCCATTATGTGACTTTGTTAGAATTTGGACCTTCCTGAAAACAAAAGCTCACACAAATGTTCTGAAGCACCTCTCACTTCACATAGACTTCACCAGGTTTGTTTCTGCAGCTCTAACAAACTCCACTCTGACTGAACCTGCAGGTGGAGCAGCACAACAGGGAGGTCCAGCAGAGCTTTGCCCAGCGGATGGAGGGCGGCTTCAGTGCCATGCAGCGCTGCATCCAGCAGCATGGAGACAAACAGCACAACATGCTGAGCAGCTACTCGCAGGCTATTGGTAAGACTGCAGGGCTGCAGAGGAGGTAACAGGTTTTCATATCAGGGAGGCATGTGTGACAGCACCGCAGACCCCTCTGTGGAAGTCCGCTCACAGCCCAGAATTAAAGACTGAGACCGTTTACAGCAGTGGGTCCTAAAAGGTGTACCTTCAACCAAACATTACTGCAGCTGCATTAAAAAGTAATGAATCAAACTTAAAGTTTACTGCATCAGTACACAGCAAAGGACCTGATTGATGGTGACGAGGTAAAACGGATCACTTTCTCGGGTGTAGGAAACTACACAAAACCAGTTTACTCTGTAGTATTTGTACTTCTTAAAGAGCTGCAGTGTTGAGTGTATTTTTGCAGTATTTTCTGTAGTTAAACATTGAATTGAGGAAAATTATTGGGTGTTTTAAAACATCCCTGCGGTCTTCAAAGGACTTTCTTGTGTCTCCGCCCTCTTTCCTGTGCAGACGGTTTGCTCATGATGAATGAGGCGGCGCTTAAGGGCGCTCTGACCACTGTGGAGTCCTTTGTGGGCGGAGTCAGACCGCTGGTGGTTGACGGCGTGGCCCGCTGTCGAGAGAAGGTGCAGCAGAACGAGGTGCTGTGTCTGCAGGACAAGGAGAGCGTGCTGCAGCTGCTGGTAAGGATTAGCATGCCTCACGGCCATGTTGTCAGCACACGTCGGTGCTACTATGTGATTAAGGAAGATGTTTCCAGGTGTTTCTGCTTACTGGGGGGGGTGTGTGTGTGTGTGTGTGTGCGCGCGCCCAGGAGGAGCACCAACGGGACATGGAGGAGGTCCTGGCCGTTCACACTCTGATGGGGTTATCAGCAGCCAAAGAGCTCAATGAAAGTCTGAGAGCTTCAGTGGAGAAGCAGCGAGCTCTGGCTGACAAAGTTAGTCCACATCTGCACTCAGTCGTCCTCTTACTCCAGTAACCTCTGCGGGGGGAGCAAACGTGGCTTATATTTGATCAGATATCAGAGGTAAAACTCTGATCAGATTTTTGTCGTTATCATCCTCAGGTGGAGGCGATGAAGGAGATGGGTGTGGTTTTCAGCAGCTTGGTCCAGGAGCTGGCGGGGCTGCGGGAGGCAGCCGTGCAGGGTCTGAGTGCCCTGCAGGCTGAACGCAACAAGCTGGAGGATGAGATGAGGCAGGCGCAGGAGAGGCAGCAGAAGGTAAGACCTGATCAGTTAAAATGTAAAATTAGCTGCTGTAGACCAGGAAAGGCAGAAGGACCCAGAACTGAATTTAACAGGCTGAGCCTCAGTCTGCTGGATCATAACGCTACCAGATGTTGGCTGGTGTTCAGTTCTAGAACCTGATTCAGAAAGCGGGTTTGAGTCCGAGCCTGAATTCTGAGTTTTCAACTCCAGAGCAGCTGATCAGTTCAATTCAATTCAGTTTTAATTTATATAGTGCCAAATCACAACAGTCACCTCAAGGAGCGTTATATTGTAAGGTAAAGACCCTACAATAATACAGAGAAATACTGAGATGGTTTTCTAACACTGGTTCCTGCGCTGCTTCGGTCAGGGTATGAAGCAGACCATCCAGTGCATCCAGGACCAGCTCAACCTGCTGGCTATGGAGGCCCAGAAGGTCTACACTGATCTGTGCTCGGCCTCCAGAGTCCTGCAGAAACCCCTGCAGAGCCTCCAAAAGAACATCAGCAGGTGAGAGGAGCACAAAATGATCACCTGCAGATTTAAAGAAAAGTGAAAGCTTTTCTTCTTCTGCACCTTCAGTCCTCATCAATCATCAGAGTTCTGTACCGGAAGTTAAATAAATCATTTGATGGCATTAAAATTGTCTGTCGCAGCGGATGCAGTGCAGTAGAACATCAGGCCTCAGCCCAGGCAGACCTCCTGTCCTCCACCACCTCCTGCCTGTATCTGACCACCAACAGACTGACCCTGTTTATTTATTTAGAAACTTTATCTTAGATGTACAGTGTGAAATTGTCATGTGACCCAGCTTTTTTTTTTTTATTGATCGACCTTAAATAAACTTCTGTTGTTTGTGACCTCGCTCCTCTCTGTTGCATCAGGACTCTCTGGAGGACGAGCTGAGCACGTGTAACGAACGTTTGGCCACAGAGCCGTCCTTCATCGACGAGAACCTCGTCTTCAACGAGAGCAAGCAGGTCCCCTTCTTCGAGGTGAGCATGAAGTTCGATGCTGTGCAGCTGCTGGATGAGTCTTTGGTCTCAAATCAGTCGTCAGGCTGTCGGAGGCAGTGAGACTGGAAGAAGGTCTTTACGGGGAAAAAAAGTTGCTTAACACACGTTTGACTGATTCTGTCGTCTTGTATCTTCTGTTTTCCAGAAGAAGAAGAAGGGAGGTAAGAAGGAGATGAAGATCCCGGCCCGGCCAAAAGTGTCAGAAAACGAAGCGACGTCGACACCTCAGAGATCCAGACTTCCTCTCCGCTGTCAGAACTAAACCTGTTTCTTTATTTTAAATAACTTTATTACTGTCTGTCTTTATTTTTTTTCTCACCTCCTTACTGTTGAACATGTCTATGCTCATGAACTGTCTTAGTATGGTGTTTGTCTCAGCATCTTCAAATTGTTTGTAAAATTAAAGAGATTTATACTTGTTTTATTCTTGTTAATTATTCCATTAATCATTAAACTTTACTGTCAGTTTATCAGGTTTGTCCAAAATGAAGGGAGGTCACAGATGTGGTGCCAGCACTGTGAAACACAGCTGGGTTATTAAGGTGACCTATTTACAGCCAGCATGATGATCTGGGACACACGTGGTCCTCTGGGTTAGACTTTCTGAAATGCAGTATTCAGTGAGGTAATGATGGTTGGCATAGTGGTTTCAGCAAAACCACACGGTTACCACGGTGGCTGGATGGACGCTGCAGCCACCGTGAGGTTTCTGAGGTTTCTAGACTGCATTGTGAAGTTTCAGTGTTGGTGTTTTCACAACAACACATGACAGCACGTCATCATTTAATGAAAAGGTGGAAAGTTCAGTATCTTTGCTGCTTTCATAGGACTGAAGAGTGTAAGTAGCAGCCAGGTGCTGCTGATCAAACGCACTTGATTAAACAGCGAGTGTGAGCACCTCTATAAAAGCAGAAGTTTTGGTAGTTTTGCATGTCTGGATTCATGTGTGCGTTCACACAATGCCAAGGAGGGAACATCAGCAATGATCAGACAGTTGCTTCTCTGAGAAGATTCAGGTGGTTTCCAAACAATCTGAACAAGTATGGCTTGTTTGTGTGTGTTTGAACAGGGAGCTGAGAGGAAAGCACCAAAGTTTACTGCTGGTTTTCCTCTGTTGATGATGTCATTACGGAATCCCCACTGATGACATGCAGAAATGCAGCTACGTCATCACACCCTTGTCTCTAAACTACATGTTTCTTGTCAGCTTTGAGTTGCTGTTGCTGTCATCGGTCACATTTTATTCTTACAGCCTTTTTGTTCATATTTGTAGTTTTATATAATCTGTGTGTGTGTGTGTGTGTGTGTGTGTGTGCGCGCGCATAGACACAAAACCTAAGGGCAACAACTGACAAGGAGGAGTTTGAAATGTAAAATAAAAGAGTGCCGAATAAATTAATTCATTCATCTGCTCAGAGACGCCGGTTCGAGTCCCACACCTGACGTCTTTTTACGCTTCCTGTGTACATTATTTTTAACATATTAATTTAAAATGTTTTTACATTTCTTATGAAAACTGTTGTTAGAATCAGTACAGGCTGGTTTCTTTTTAGCTGTGACATCAGACCGGAAAGCACCCAGGTTTACTTTCGGTTTTTGCCCTTTGCGCTCTTGTTGTGGATTCTGGTTGAGCTCATTTTCTGTCTCAGGTGTGAAGGTACGGAGCTGACACGCGTCCTCTGGCAGATATGAGGATCTAGTTTTTGCTCTCTCTGATCTGTGAACATGGAGCGACCAGCTGGTGTTTGGCTCCTCGGTTTGCTGCTCCTGGCCGCGCCCTGCGTCTCTCAGCCCGGGATTATACAGTCATACTTTCAGGCTGGAGGCGCTCTGATTCTGCAGCCTGCGCCGGTCCCTGAACGCATCACCAGCATGGTGTGGAAACGCAACAAAGACCTGCTGGCTGAGTGGGTGGAAGGAGTGATTGAGCTGGGATATTACGGACAGTTCAGAGGCCGTTCAGAGCTCAACACGAACACAGGGGTGCTGGACATCAGGAGCATGACTGCAGAGGATGCTGGGGTGTTTTCAGTGGAGATCAACAACAAGCCCCAGAGTCAGGTTTACAATGCTTCCAAGATGGATGAGGTGCCCCAGCCTGATGCGTTTGTGAGACCTCTGGCCTGCAGCCAGGCGATGTCTCGGTGTCTGCTGCACTGTTGTGGACAAACTGAAGATACTGAGGACATCACCTACTTCTGGAAGATGGGAGATGGAGAGTGGGAGGAGTCAGAAAATAAGATAGAGATCCTCAATATTAATGAACTGCAGCGTGTGAAAACTTTCTCCTGCAGGATGAAGAACCCAGTGAGTGAGAAAGACAGTGAGCCCATCAATAATCCCTTTTACAGAGAGAAAAAACCACCTGCCTCTGCAGGCTGGACAGGTGTGGGGGTAATTGTGGGCGGAGTTTCCGGAGCTGCTGCTGTGGTTTCTGTGGCTCTGTTTGCATTTTATAAGCAAGAATTTATCAGGAAGAGCATTAAGAAGCTTGAGGGGAGGATATCTGTCCCACAGGACTCTGTAAAGCTGCATCCCAGCGGAGTCCACTGTAAACTGGAATCTGCTGCAGATGAATGCATGAAATCATGAATGTACTGTGATATTTTAGCAGCTACCTCTGTCTGGATAAGTGAGTGCGTGTTTACAGTGCTCAGTTTTACAGTGAAAAAGAAGTACTCATATTTATCCTCAAGTAAAATAATCCAATAAAAGTCCTATAAATGCAAACGAGATGTATTCCACTCATTTCTTCATCACCTCCTTAGTTTTTATCCTCTGACTCTTCTACAGCAGCTCTGCACAAAAAAACAGGATTTAAAGAAGTTCTGTGCTCTGATGACATCATGCTGCGTCTGTTAAGCTGAAAGCACAAATAAATAAATAAATAAAGATAAACAGAGTCCAAAGGAAACACAGAACAGACCCTGTAAGCAAAGAGGAGTCACAGGAACCTCAGAGAACAGGAGCCAGAAAATAATTTATTCTTCTCCTCACTGTAAATATCAACACTGGCAGCTCCTGTTAAATACAGACACATGCAACATTCATCTGACACGATCCTCTGCTAAAGGAGGTCATGAAGGAAGCACTGAAGCGCATCTGGAGAGTCCAAACACTCTGATTATGGCTGCAGACTCTTCCAGGTCACTTCATGACGTCAGAAAACTCCCTGAGAGGCGTTCACTGCAGCCTCGGTGGTCTGGAACAATCCGCTGTGTGCTCTTGTGCAGTGACGAAGCTGCTGTTAAATGTTCACGTTTATGACGCAGAAGGTGGTCACGTGTACAGACTGCTGCGCGCGGACAACAATGGGTTAGGGCGAAACCCGCAGGGTTACTTTCGGTTTCTACGGAAACTCGATCCTGTACCTTTCAAAATAAATCAGTGTTGCAGCGCTATCATCGTTCTAGTTTATTCTGTTCTATTATTCATAGATTGTGCATATAATATATATATATAATTATGTTATTAATACAAATACGATATTGATTAGGATTATTTTGGTTTCATTAATAAATCCTAAACCCTTTAAGGAATAGAAAGGAAAAAATAAAACATATCTTTATGGAACACGTGGACAACAGGTGGATCAAAGACACAGAAACAGGTCATGTAGGAGCATCGTTTGTAAAACCACAGTTAAAATGAGCAAAATCAAAAAGGATGTCAGGTGACAGCAGTGGAGCTACAGTGGACTGAGAACTCTCAGGAAGGGAAGGTGATCTGAAAGCTTTGATGCTGATTACATAACTCCACATTTACCTGTTGAAGGCTTCCTGCTGTATCCTTGCCAAGTGGAGAAGGGAGGGTTGTTAAATTGATTTGGGTGCAGCACATGTGGGTAGTAGGGGAAATGAAATAGCTAAAAAAAGGCACTTAAACTTAGTAAAAGTGAAGTAAAAGGAGCACTAATATTAAAAAGGAAAAAGAAGTGGCAGCACAAATGAGACGCACGACACTTAGACACAGATACAGAAAGAAGTGGGTCAAAACAAGGCGACAGGGAGAAGCAGAAGGGAAGAAGTCATATTTTCTAGGTTGAGTTAAATACAGCCAAATCTAAGAGAGGGAAACAGACTAAAAGAAGCCAGGGTGTGCAGGAGGTAAGTTTCTTTTTTATTACAAGGGGGTTATTAATTTCAGCACTCGTGGGTTTTATTTTTTCTAAAGGGACAGAAATTGTAAATAAAATCTAAGGATGAAATGCAAACTGCAGCAGCTGGATATAAGTGCAGAAGTTCTTTGTGGGATGGGAACCTCCCATCTCTTGCAGCAGCACTTTTCACTCATGTGCATGTGGACCTGTTCTTAATCTGCTCATTTCCACCTCCTTATTTTTAAATATGAACATGAACATCTGACGTTTTAAGTGTATATATGACAGGAAGTAGAACAGGTCCACTTTAAAGCATCAAAATGTGCTGCAAGTGCCAAAAATAGCAGTGTGAATGATTACGCTTGAATTAAAGCCACACTTTATGCTTGACTTTTACGGTGCCATCAAAATCACAACGAAAAACAAGCATGTTAGATTCATCACAGTCTAAGGAATAATTAACCTAATGTAGTTTTTTGTTTAGTTACTTTATGTAATTAAAGTTTTTTGTTTACCGACTTTTAGCTCATAGATCACCAAATTAACTTTGACTTTACTAACAAAAATAAGTCAAAATGGTTTATTAATTTATTGAGAAAGAAATAATCTGGTTCACAAATAGTAAAAAATAAAAATAAGATTTTTAATTTAATCCTGGAATTTGCGATAAATGGATTCTGCTTTTATTGTGAAAGACAACAGTTTCCGGTAAGGGTGGGAGAGACGCGGAGGGATTTTTTCTGCGACACTCAGAAACAGGAAGAGAAGGAAGAAGAAGGGCGGTGGCCGTTTTTAATCAGCAGTCAAACGACCTCGTGTTCTTCATGTTTTACTGACCCTCCTAAAAAGACTTCGAAGAGTGAGTTTTTATTGATGTGAGGATCGATATTCAGTCCTGCATTGATCTGCATTGATCTGCCGACATGGAGAAAGTGGCGGGATTTGCGGGCTTTGTGACCCTGGCTGTGCTGATGGCTAACGTTAGCTTCTGTGAGGCCCAGACTGTAACGAAGTACTTCAAGGATGGCGGCGCGCTTCAGCTCAGCCCTGTGCCGGTCTCTGCACCGATCACCAGCATCGTGTGGAAACACAACAGAGACCTTCTGGCTGAGTGGGTGAAAGGCTCCATTGATCTGACGTATTACAGCAGGTTTAATGGCCGCTCACAGCTGAACACTAACACGGGAGCGCTGGAAATCAGGAACATGACAGCAGCAGACCTCGGAGTGTATTCAGTGGAGATCAACAACCAGGGTCAGAGTCGGGTTTACCAGGCTGAGAAGATCGAAGAAGTTCCCCAGCCTGTGGTGGAAGTGAAACCGCTGGTGTGTAGCTCAGCTTCACCGAAATGCACACTGAGCTGTGATGGAGATGTTACCAAAGCTGGGCCTGTTCAGTATTTCTGGAAGAAGGGAGACGGAGAGTGGGAGCAGTCAGAAAGGAACAAGGAGATCATCAATGATGAGGAAACACAGCGTGTGAAAACTTTCTCCTGCAGGATGAAGAACCCACTGAGTCAGAAAGACAGCGAACCCTTCAGTAATCTGTTCTACGGAACCACGGATCCCTCCTCCGGTGGTGGGGGGAATGAGGGTGTCATTACAGGGGCAGTTATAGTAGTCTTAGTCTTAGTCTTAGTCTTAGCCGGAGGCATCGCTGTGTTTATTCTGTATAAGCGTAGGTTACTGTGTTTCAAAAATTGTCAACCCAAGACAAATGAATCTCCTCCTAAAGTCCCCTCTCAAACACCTCTTACTGAAGTCACCTCTCAAACACCTCTTGCTAAAGTCCCCTCTGAACCATCTCCTGGTGAGGTCCCCTCTGAACCATCTCCTGGTGAGGTCCCCTCTCAAACACTTCTTACTGATGCTAATGGAGAGGCCAAGGACGGGACATCGTAGTCTGCCACCTGATGCAGAAAAAGGGCCCGAAATGTTCTTCCTAAAACAAAAGAAAATGTATGAAATCACGAATGTTTCCTTTGACTTTAGGAGCTGCCTGTGCTTAGACAGAGGAGGAGGTAACACAGGTGTGTCCTCACCTCACCGAGCAGGAACGTAACCCTCTAATTCTCACCATTTCAATTCAGATTGGCAGTTTATGAAGAAGAAATCATGTCTTTATAGTGGAGTAAAACCATCAGTATCACAGCTTGGAAATGCAGTTACAAATGATGTACATGTAAAGGTGGTATTGTTCTTAAGGTGGACCTGCTCAGATCCACCTGCTCGTTTTTATTGTCTGAATGTTTTAGGAGAGCTTTACATGATTGACAGGTCAGAATCATCTTTTAACTTCTAGCAGCCCTTCAGTTCATCCTCTGCCTGAAACAAGCCGATTTACCAGTGTATGAAAGCAGAAAAGGTCCACTTTAAAACAAAAATACAAAGTTTAATTTTTAAGTTTAATTATGATGATGTGCAAAGCAGAGTCAGTGCTGGTTAGCCTGTAAATCAGGCTCATGTTAATGAAATCCTGGTGTGAGTCCATCAGTTATTATAAATGAATTAGTCTTAAAATCCTCTGAGTGAAGTTATCAGATAACCGACTTTCTGTTTATCTGTATTTCTATATTATTATTGTCAGCTTTGTGTTGAGTTAGGATAAATCTGTGGTTCGGTCCTTGAAGACGAACATCTCTGCGTGGGACTGCTGGACAAACTGGACAAGGACGTTTGTAAAGTCTCACCTGTGCACATGCAGCAGTTGGACAATCACGTTTTATCCAGGCAAAGTGAGAAAATGGTGCCTTTTAATTTCTCCTCACTGCTTTGGAGGAAGAAGCGGAACCTGGACTCACTGTGTTGGATGGAGAACATCGTGGACTAGAATAAATGTTGGACTGCTGCTCTGAACCTGGGAGCATGGAGGACGTTTTACAAACATATTCAAGCATGCTTCATATACTCTTGTACGGCTTCAGTCTGGACATCATGAGACATGGCTGTTCACTGTGTGTTGTGTCCTTTTAGTCTGTTTTTTTTTTTTAAAAAGTTGTCACTGCTGTTTTTTAACGCACTTCCACAGCTCTGTGTATGTTTGTA
Organism: Heterochromis multidens; assembly: GCA_015108495.1. Lineage (NCBI taxonomy): Eukaryota > Metazoa > Chordata > Actinopteri > Cichliformes > Cichlidae > Heterochromis > Heterochromis multidens. Next base: position 51,435 of record VUQS01075553.1, read on the forward strand.
TATACATATATACTCTTTTATGCTGTTTATTCTGTTAAATGCTTTGCACATTGTTGTTTTGATTATTTATTATAGATAGTAATCAAATTGGTGCCTTTAAAAATAAACCTGGCAGTGCGACACATGGTCACGGCGTCTTATTTTACCTTTTAAAACCAGCAACGATAAAATGGACGCCGGAGCAAAACGAAGCCGGAAGTGAGCGGGGGTTATTTCTCTTGCGCATGTCCTTCCTCTCAGGAAAGCGCGTAGCCTCCTGGCTCCTTCACCTGTGATGGACTTAGAAGAAGCTTTTAAGCTTGTCGGAGAGTTTGGGTCCTACCAGAAGCGAGCGGTGGCTGTCCTGGTGCTGACGCAGGTGAGCGGATGTGAAAATGAGTGTTTTGTTCGGGGGAAACGGCGGGAAGTGTGCGTGCAGTGACGTAGCAGCCGTTAGCTGTTGTAGCGCATACGTGGCTGTCAGGGATTTAACTGGCCCCTCAACAAAACACTCATTTACTAATGAATTTAACACATTTCTTATTAGAGCTTCATTACTGTAACACTATAACATCTGAGCTGTAACTACAAGCTCACAATTTAGCCATGTGCGAGTGCAGATGGTGTGCTTTTCCAGGCATTGAACTCTACACCAGACTGCCTTCAAGAAACTTGTAAAATAATGTCTCCCTTCTCATGTCAGGGTTCGCATTACTCCCACTTTTATTCTGGTATCTTTTACATATCTATTCGACCCACCCTTTAATTCGGCTCAGCATACAAAGCTTGTTTTAACTTCTATTAATCGTAGCTAGCCTTTTTATGCCTGCTTTGATTTGGCTATGCCGGATATCCTGCTGCACATTTTATTTTTTTTACACATTTATTTGACCAAAACAGTGCAGAAACATCTCAAACAAAACCGGACTTTTTCTAAAAAAAACCCAACTAATCTCCCAGTACAGTAAAAATAATCCCACACCTTGGATGTATTGGTTTTACGTACAACTCGTTTAACGATGAACTTGAACATTTTTAAATGGAGTTTGGCTTAGTTCAGCTAAACCCTCCCTCTAGCTAAGTGGATCTAGTTAAATCTCACCCAGGCTTAAAGAAAAAGGAAAGTCTGCATTATTATGATATTATTTAGTTGAGGACCACCGCTGTTAATGTGTTGTAGAGGCAGTGAATAGGCTGGCATACCTGGTGGGGAAAAAGTGGAAAATCCGATTTAAGGTTTATATATATATATATATATATATATATATATATATATATATATATATATTTTTTTTTTTTTTTTTTTTTCTTTCTATCTTTTTTTTTTTTTTTTATATTTTTTTTTT
>VUQS01075555.1:2030-12796 GCA_015108495.1 Heterochromis multidens
CTTAGTTATGCTGCAATAGGCCTAGGCTGCTGGGGGCTTCCCATGATGCACTGAGCGTTTCTCCTTCTCTCACCTTTTTTTACTCACCTTGTGTTTATACACCACTCTGTATTCAATCATGAGCTCTCCTCCATGGTGTGTCTTTTGTCCTGTCTTCCTCCCCTCACCCCCAACCGGTCGCAGCGGATGGCTGCCCCTCCCTGAGCCTGGTTCTGCCGGAGGTTTCTTCCTGTTAAAGGGGAGTTTTTCCTTCCCACTGTCGCCAAGTGCTTGCTCATAGGGGGTCATCTGATTATTGGGGTTTTCTCTGTATTATTGTAGGGTCTCTACCTTACAATATAAAGCACCTTGAGGCAACTGTTGTTGTGATTTGGTGCTATATAAATAAAATTGAATTGAATTGAATTGTTAGCATTATACTCCTTCAACAAAGAGCTTAAACAAGCCAAATGCAGAATACATGTAATATTGCCAGACAACGTGGAATAAGATGATTTTAGCAACCTTGAAATCTCAAAAGGGGAAACAAAGGGGGGAAATCTGCAAGCATTTTTTTAAAATGTCACCAATAGCTCCCTATGGTTAGATTGAAATTCTGTGAATTTTAGCATCATAGTGCTTCAAGCGTTGCAGCAACCTTGCAATGTTGAGGTTTTGACCTCACGTAACCTGTCCAAACAAACAGAAACTGTATCTGTCTGCAAAAGCAAATATCACAGGTCCTGGAGGAGCGAATGCTGTCAGTGTGAGTGGCAAACTGGAGCTGAAGACTGAGGTCAGACCCCTCTGAGACAGACAGCAGGGTGCACATGGGACTCTGGATTATCTGCTTATCTCTGCATTCATAATTACTGAGGGTTTCCTGGGCATGAGTGAAAGGGTAGAGAAGTCAAGGCATGACCATAAAGGCTTACTGGAATGCTTCAGTCTCCTCTTTCTCTAAATAGGATAAGTCACACTGCAGTGTCTAAGATGGGGTGAAGGGGAGTTTGGCTGTATATTTTTTCCATGATTAAATTCAGTTTAATCATGAGACAGAAAGGTAATATCTTAGTCACTTGTTTTATATTTAACTCATTATGCTGCTTATTTACAGGAATCTAAAGTAAGCGTGGTGGTCCAGAGCAGGTTATTTTCAGAGTTTTGGTTTAAAATACTTAGGAAGTGCAGTGTTTTCACCGATTCTATTTACAGGATGCTTTAAGTGCTAAATAGATTCTCTGCTGGAGGAGTAGGTTTTATGTATGCAAACTGTTAAGGTATAATTAACCATGAAATGAAGACCAGCTGTAAATTTACAGCAGCACAAACTGTGCTTTGCATTGTCACTGGAATTTACATATATTCAGATGGTGCTGCAGAAATGTTTTTATGCTTGGCTCTAATCTGCTGCCATGTCTTTTTTTTTACACTGCTGGAATTGCAGCCACTAGATTAGATTAGAAAATTAATCAGTTACAGTTACAGGCTATTTCCTCAAAGACTCTCCAAGAATACTTATTCAGTCAAGAAAATTAATTTCACTTTGATCTGGTGACAAGTGATTTCCACATCTCCTTTATTAGGCTATGTGAGTGTCAGACCTGAACACACTGAGTAACATTTAATGTTTAAATGTATCAAAAGTTTCAGAGCTCTTATGTGAAGCTGTCAGAAAATAAAAGCGGCACAGAGAGTAAGCTGTAAAATAAATGTAATGTGAGATAACATAACATTTAAACAGGAACCAAAAGCCAGTGAATACTAAACAAAAACCCAGGACCATGATAAATACAGATTTACATCTTGATTTTTGCATTATTAAAATCTGCTTTATTATTAAAATGCTCACTTAGCTGTTAAGGTTTATTGAGTCACTGAGATCAATCAGCTACTTTACAGTTTTCAGTTTATTTAAGCCAACATAAAAGCAAACTCCCAAAACTGTGATTATTATTATTATTATTATTATTATTGTTGTTGTTAAATCCTTTATTTAAACATGTAGTCTAATTGATCTCTCTTTTCATAGGCGACTGTGTGCAAAAAACATATACAACTTGAGAAGCGATAGACTGATAGAAATTATACATTATATATTTTCATAATTAGGAAAAGCATGTCCAAAAGTCATTGTTTTTAAACAGATACAACCTTTTTCTGTCTCTTGTAATCATTTCATGTCCAAAGAGGCTGCCTTGTCTTGTGGAGTTCCACAGGGATCAATTTTGGGACCCATACTGTTTAGCTTGTATGTTACCTCTTGGACAGATAATTGCTTATTTTAAAAACATGTTTCACCATTTGCATGCAGATGACATCCAGCTGTTATGTTCTTTCTAATCTAATGAGCTTTCTAACTTGCTGAACTGAATATCTGTTTGCCATCAAGTCTTGGTTGATGCTAATTTTCTACAGTTAAATTCTGAAAAAGCAGAGACCCCATCCTAAAGATCAAACACTGCCTTGGGTCTGGGCTTTATTTTTTCATCTAAGGAACATTGCTAAGTCAACACGTTATTGCCAAGGTGGAAGTGAAGCAAATTGTTCATGCTTTTATCTTCTTGTTTTTTCGAATATTGCAATATCCTATTTACCTTTCTTAACAATTAATCTTTAAACTGGTTGAAATCTGTCCACAATGCAGCTGCATGCTTTTTAACTAATTCCAGGAAGAGATTTTATATTTTTTCCAGTGAAGAGATTTTTTTTTTTTTTTTAAATCTCTTCACTGGAAAAAATATAAAATCTCCCTGTCAGCTTTAGAGTCAGTTTTACATTTTGTTTTTTAGCTTTTAAAGCTTGAACACCAAGATACCACAGTATATCTAACAGCTTTTATTGACCAACTGGTCCCTTAGGTCTTCTGAGCAGAGATAACTGCTGGTGCCTTGTACTCATTAAAACATGTAGAGATCGGGCCTTTGAGGTAATGATTCCAGCACTCTGGAATGAGTTTCCCTCATCCCTTCATTTTATTGGTTAAGAGGAGGCTTTAAAAAAAAAAAACAAACAGCTAAAGACATTCTTTGTCAGACAGGCATTTGGGTAATTGTGTGTCTGACCTTGTGTTTGTTTGTATGTATTGGTTTTATTGTTTTGCTTTTATTTAATGTCTTTTCTTTTGGTGTCAGGCACTTTATAACTCTGCCCATGAAAGATGCTTTATAAATAAACTTTACTTACTTACTTATAAGATGTTCCAGTAAAATAATAAAAGATTTTAGCTTCATATTTTTGTAGCTCATTCCATATTTAGACGGGAAAGTATTTTAACCCAGTTTGAGTAAGAGGTACTACTGGTGTTTAAAAAAATCATGTAACCTAAATTTATAAGTATTACATTTAAAACTAACAAGAGAGCAGAAGTAATCGGGCAATTTGAAGTAGAGTCTTATAAATAAACATCAAGCAGCCATCCAACCTTTTCATGTAAGAGGTAGATAGATAGATAGAATAAAAATAACAGTAGCATGATCTACAATAAAAACAGCATTGTTTAAAAAGGCCTTATTTTGTGATGCAGTACAAAATTTTATTTACAACAGTGATAAAATAATATAATAAAAAAGTTAACAAAAAATAAAAAAGTGAGACAGATTGCATTAATTGGCATTGGCATTAATAAATACAGGTACCCTATAAATCTGAGAAACATCAGCAAGAAGGTATAATACAGAAATTGAGTTTATTTGTCACAAACTGTAGAGCTAACTGAGGAAGGGGTCACCTGTGTAGAACAGCAGGGAGAAATATGATTTGTTTTTATAAGAAAGCACAATATATACCATCAGTTTTCTTCAGCATTACTCCACATTGGTCTCAAACTGAGTCTAATATCCAGACAGAGCTCAAAGTATTTATAATGCTCAACAATTTCAACTTCATGAAAGGTTTGACTATAGACAGCAGGCTGAATTATTAATGGTGGATGAATTAATAATGATTGAACTCAAAGTCATCATCTTTATGTCAACTTTGCAAACTACATCGGCAAATGGTATTAACATAACAGCACTGAAAGCTTTGATGAAGTGCAAAACTAAAGCATGAATCTAATTATTAGCTGAGTGCATCAGGGAATGTGTAGAAGGATTCGTTTTGTAAAACTGATCAGGAGATCAATGCAGAATTTGTCAGATCTGTCATGTGGTCACTAATAAAATTATACTAAAATATGGAAAAAAGGAAAAATATAGCACAATGACTTTTGCTGATTGTGTTTTAGATAACAACCCATCTATGGACTGGCACTAAGGATACTGTGGATACTTTTTTGATAATCAGTATCAAATATAAATGTTTGGTTTTGTGGTTGAGAATAAAGTTTTTCTAAATGTGGTATAAAGCGAGTAAAGGAAACCATGGATCTTCACACAACTGAATGTAAAAAACTCCCTGGTCTGAGTTCCTGCTGATGATTTATGGGTCTTCATGTTAAAAACTAAACCTCTGTCAGTGTAATAAATGATTATGGACATGCAAAATAACAGTTTCCACTCAGTCTCTGTGCAGTAAACCTGCACAAGAGGGAAAAAGCAGGATAGAAATCTAAACAAAGTGGCTTCTTTGTCATAGCTGACCTCAGCTGAAGCCACTGCTGCAGAGTGAAAGGGATCTGGTTGTATTCTGTGGCAGGATGTACCATGTAATGATTGATCAAAACATTATATATACATTTAAGTGCAGGGGCTATAGAAATATTAAAACAGTTTCTCCTAGCAGTTTCTGATTCACTTGAGGAACAAAAAAAAAACTCCTCCGCTTCGCTCTTCATTTCTGTCCTGACAAAATCATCTTCCGGCTCATTAACATTTCACAAATGTGGAGACATTAAAGTTATATATTTATTTTAGAGTTGGCTCATTATGGTGTTGTAGCACAAGCTACTGCATTACACTATACCACCAAATCCAAAAATGACATTTCTATCACATTCTTCTTCTTCGTATGGTTCCTCCCTTTAGGGGTCGCCACAGCAGATCATCTGCTTCCATCTCACCCTATCGCTATCATCCTCCTCTGTATGTCCTCCTTCACTACATCCATGAACCTTCTCTGTGGTCTTCCTCTTTTCCTCCTGTCTGGCAGCTCCATCTTCAACATCATCTGTCCAATATATCCACTATCCCTCATCTGCACATGTCCAAATGATCTCAGCCTTGCCTCTCTAACTTTATCTCCAAACATTTCTCTCACATTATAGATTTTTATAATTGGTCATCGACCTGCAGGGTAAGCAGGGTTCAAGCTGATTGTGCTGTCAACACTGGCAAGTTTCAAATTACTAATTTACTAAAACAGATTTAAACTTAATGTTTTCATTATTGGAAACTTTGTAAATCTGCTCCAAGGATATATACCAGAGGATCCACTTTGTGGAGAGATATGCCACAGTTTTAGAAGGCCAATAACAAGCTAAGTGGATAATTCTTTGTAAATCTGGGACATGGTTTATCACTGGGATCTTTTTCTTAAATTTACATTTTCTTTTACCAGTACACTCCCATTCAGATTAAAAATCTCATTTATGAGAGTGTAATCAAATGCATTACAGGTCACTGATGGATTTCACACTCCAAATATTAATAATTCACAAGTGCCAATCCATTTTGCTAAATCAGCCAAGAGAAACCAAGAATTTGAGATTTAAGCTGTTTAATAGAACATTTCATGAATATGGAGCACCATAAATAAAAACCCTAAATAAAGAGAACTCTGTTTAGCACCTCTTTCAGAACAGTTAATAAAAGTAGTCCTGAGACCATAAAGCAATGTGGAGAGCTTTGGAAACTAAATCTTGGCACAGATACGGGTGAGTAAAAACAACTTTATAAATAAAAATATGCCTGTGTTCCAGCCTAAAAACAGTCAACATGAGAGATATAAACAGCAGCAAAGTTAACGTCAGATCAATATAAAACTTTTTTTATGGACTATTTTTAGCACTTAAGTCTAAATGGGTTTCCATATTATTTTGTTCTTTCTCTCACCCAGTGTCAGCTGGGATAGACCCCAGCCCCCCTGTGACCCTGTTAAGAAAATGGATGGATGAATAGATGTTCTTTTAAATATAGAGCATTCTGGTCAATATCCAAGGTTTATTAATATGCTTATAACTAAACAACTTGATATGAATTAACATTACCTTTATTATTTACTTCTATTAGCTACACAACAGTTAACACTTCTACTACATGACTCCTACCCTCTACAACAGAGCCTGTTCGTGTGTGCAATTTTTTTTTTTAAAATTGTTTAACATAATAATGTCAGGGTAGCCCGGTGGAGAGGTGGTTAGCACTGTTGCCTCACAGCAAGAAGGTCCTAGTTTAAAAAAGGTCTGGCCAGGGCCTTTCTGTGTGGCATTTGCATGTTCTCTGTGTTAGACTGGCGACCTGTCCTTTTATTTATTTAAAAGCTAATAATCAAAGTCCATCTAAACGAAAGGCTCAGACTGCAAAACAGGAAGGCACAGAAATAAAGAGTACAGAAAAATCACAGCAGATGATCAGATAATGACGAAGAGGATGGCAGGACTAATTGGGGATTAGAGGGGAAGGAGATGGGCTGAAAGTAAGACAGCCCAAACAAACAGGAAGTAAAAAAATAAAACAACTATCAGAGTAAAACAGGACACAATCTTAAAGACATACTGAATATGAAGACAGAGACAAGGGAACACTGGAGGAGAAAGGCATGAAGACAGAAAGTAGACAGAGGAGGCACAGACAAGGAAACACTGGGAAGAGAATAATAAAATCAAGAACTGAAACTCATAACTAGAATAACCATAAAAAAACAATCAATTAAAACGTATCCCGAACACAAGAACAGGCCCTGCATGGGACCATAAAAAATAATGCCAACTTGATGAATTTATCTAATGGCTACAACCATACTGATTACAGTTTGTGGTGTACTGCGTTTTTTTCCTGTGAATTATAGTGTAAAGTCACAGTTAACCTTGCTATGAGCGGCACTTTAATGAAGTGACAAAATACAGAGGGATGACAAATGGGAAAGCAAGAACCCTTGACACCTAAGTTGAGGAAATTCAGTGGCTCTCTTATGCTTTAGGGGGCATTTTGTTGCCATGATTAGGGTCCATTTGACTCCTTACAGGGGCGGGTCACTGAAAAGTTAGTTGTTTGGAGTTCTTAGTCTATTACTCTCAGGCTTTTCTTTATTTTAGTAATGCCTCCATGTTTAGTCTTCTTACTATCTTTGTAATCTGGTTTCTGTTAGTATTTAGTATTGTTTATATTTTGGATCCCCTGTGCTTTAGTAGCCTTCCTAATATCTTCCTATATTTTGTAAAGTCTTTGTCTCTGTTAGGTTTTCTCTGTTATGGTTACTTCCTGTTTAATTTTGACAGTCGTTTGTGTCTTCTATTTAATTTTACTTCCCCTGTCTCATTGTCTTTGATTAGTTTCAGCTGTTTTCTGTTATACAGGTGTTTCCACTCCTCCGTGATTGTCCTCTGTGTTTGTATGTGTATTTAAAGCCTTAGTTTGGTTGTGTTTCTTGTCGTGTTGTACTGTTTTCCTGCTCGTCTGTTTCCCTGTGTGTTTCCTGAGCTACCTGGATTTTGTTCCTTTGTATTTTGGGAGTATCTTTGCCACTGTTTTGGATTTGTGTTTTGGGACTTTAATCAGCCAAATAAACAGGTTGTCTTTTGTTACTGAACTCTGCCTCTCAGTGTGTTTGCACTTGGGTTCTTACTTCAACACACTTCACAACATGACACCAACAGCTAAAGTTTGGCTGAAACTGGGTCATGCAACAGGAAAGCACAGCACAGCAACAAATCTACAACAGAATGGCTGAAAAACAAAAGAATCAAGTTATTGCAAAGTCCAGACCTCAAATCGACTGGAAAGCTGTAGGAGGACCTTAAGACCTCTTCTACAAAATGTGAGAGACTGATAAAGTCATACAGAAAATTACTTGAGTTATTCCTGTTAAAGGTGGTTCTACGAGCTATTGAATCATGGGATGCACTTAATGTTTTACAGGACTGGATAGAGTCCTGTGAAAACTTTCTTTTTCACATGACTGTACATGTTAGAAAGTGCTATAAAATTTTGATTTTGGATTTTCTTTTAATTTGGAGCCCATGTGCATGTTTCCTATGTTTCATTAATTCTTAACTTGCTGTTATTTAACACTTCTAATCTAGGCTAACTTCTAATGTATGCTAGGCTGGTGCAGCTGGCTTCAGCAGAATTTCACACCACATAAAAATCCCCCTTTTCCTTTTGCACATTCATCACTGCATGCAATGACCTTTTCCTCATGTGAGAGGTTCACTGACAGATGCCTTTAAAGACCCTTAAAGGCTTTTTAAACATACAAGTTCAAACTCATACCTGAAAACAAATGTCAGATATTTCAAGTACAGATTTCAGTTTTCTCTTCAAAATATTAAAATACACTGAAACCACACAGATGGATAAGCGTGAGAACCTGCAATGCTTCTATTTCCCTCCATCATTCTCTTTATTGACTTTTGTTTAACATTAATGTCCCCCAGACGCTACAGAAGAATCCCATCCTGACAGCACTACCAGCTGAAAGACATCACTGTCTCTACTGCTCACAAACAACTCACTTCAAATTAACATTAAAGTGCTGACTGGCAATTATGGATATAAATCCAAAAAAGGGGGGAAAAAACCACTTTAAATACGTTTTATTGGTTTGCTTTTATTTCCAGCTCATGAAAGTAATCACAGTGTTTCTGACAGGAATCCAATTGTTCAGTGACACCTTTTATCCCGGTGCTTTAATGCTCCACATCAGCTTGGATTAAGATTTTATTTGGCTCAACAGAAATATTGTGGTAAGCAGTTTCACTTCAGCCTTAATGTAATGAAGGAGGTTGTTTCATTTAGAATTTAAAAAAAAAAAAGCCTAAAGGGGAAGTCTGAAACTCTCTTAGTGTTTCCTGCAGCAGTGACATTTCTGCTGACACACTTGATGTGACCTTAACAGGTAAGTGAATTTATTATTTACATCAGCAACACCGACCAATGTCATCCTGTCCTGCAAAATGACTATTATGTTCCTGTAGTAAATGCATTTTTCCATGCAGTGGGGAACTTTAGTACCTGTTAGAAGGTTCTGCTGGAGTGAAGGTAACACAGTTACATCCATACAAAGTTTACTACATAGTTGGATGCAGTGCCAGATTTAAAAAAAAACTTCTAGGAAAGTTAGGACATTAATAAGCTGTATGCATATAAAATTCCAAAATACAGTTGTGTTTCCACAGTTTATGGATTTGATTATACGAGAAGAGCAGATCACTATAAATTGTTCTTGTCAAGATTAAGTTTAACAAAAAAGATAGACCAAAGAGAGAGTGTGTCACAAATGAGGGCTGTAATTGTAACAATGAACTACTATAATGAACATCCAATTGTGTAGATGACTCTCCGGGAATTCACCACGCCACCATGTGTCAATCAGTGGTTCTCTTCACCCCCATTGGTAGTAGCTACACCAACTCACCGCACAGCATAGGCAGGATAAAAGATGGACAAAACTTCATCATCTTCACTTCATCTTCATCACATATTATGACATCATTATGTTGCCTAGCTACCACCTACCAACAGGCTAAAACTACCCATTTGTAGCATTTATGCACATATTATACCTTTGGAAAATATCCTATTATTTTTATTTCATGACACTAACATTTAATTTATATCCACAAAACTTGAATTATTCATGACATATTATCATCACTTGTAACACATTTAGATTTTTGGCTTATCAGGTACAAAATCCCCTCTGTACACATACAGTACTGATCCAGAGTATCAGAATCCCTCTGTTTTACCTTTCTTCCTGCTAATGCCTCCCATTTCAGTGGCAGCAAAATCACCTGATGAAAGGCTGAGTTTTTCTGTTCAACAGCTTGCAGAAGCTTAGCTCTGTGTTCTTTACACTGTTTTAGTTGAGCCCACCGCACATAAGTTTTGAGGAATTCATCATTTTTACTAGCACATGCAGTTTTTTCCTCCGGTAGTAGGCATGACTTCACTGCACTCTGTCTCTATAACAGCTCGTCTTTACTGTGTTGACCTTTGAGGGAAAGAGTCCAAATAGTAATACATGGGTATAAAGGTCTACACAAAAAAATGGAATAGTCTGCAAACAGTTATGAGACAGGAGCTGAATAATAAACGGGTTCTGGCAGCTAGTTTTAGCTCAGCTTTCTTCTTCTTCTCTGTGCCACTTTCTGAAGTGCAGGCCTTTACACTAGAATAAAAACTCGCTTAATATTTGTTGGGTGGGCTTATTTGAGTACTGTAAATGGAAATGCATGTAGGAATATGTGCAATGTAAGTGCAATATCAGCTAAACATTTCAACTTGGTGCAACTGTTGTCATTCTGCAGTGAAAACTCAACTGTAACAGCTACAATAACAAGAAACAAATGAAAGATACCACTGTGGGAAGTGGGCTATATAGGAAGCCTATACTGACATAAGCACAATAAGTGAATCCGTTTTTTTTTCTAGCAGCAAAAGATATTGAAATCCACTTCCCTCTTCAAAACCAACGCCCAAAAGCCACAGGGTTGCGAGTAATGGTGAGGAACGTGTTGTTATCTGTTACCAGCTGTGCTGCATTGTTGTCTGAAAGTCCTGGGGCAGATTTCTTGACATAAACACTGATATCCATGTTCACACAAATATTGAATAAAGATTACAGATTTGTCCAAAGAGCCTTTTCATATTGGTTTTCAATGAAACACTGTCCTCACTGACTAT
>VUQS01075556.1:2364-16789 GCA_015108495.1 Heterochromis multidens
TTTATCATGTAACATACTGTATATGTTTTTCTTACTAACCACCTTGGCCAACACGTGATGTAGAGGCATTAAAATGCAGTGTGAAAAAGTTTTGAATAACTCCTTTAGCACATAAACAAGCAAAGCCTTAAAGATGGAGAGGGGAACACCTCCCATGTTGAATAAAACAGGGAAGTTGAACAGGTGCAGGCTTTACCAGCACATTCAGAATAGAACATCTTCAGCTCGGCCTCCTGTCTTTGTGTCAGTGGCACCGTTTCCAAACCATACATCACAGCAGGTCTCACTACCATCTTGTAAACCTTCCCTTTCACTCTTGCTGCTATCACCTCTGACACCCGTCTCCACCCTGCCTGCACCCTCTTCTTCACCTGTCTTGTGAACTGTCAATTGCTTTGGATGGTTGACCCCAGGTATTTAAACTCATCCACCTTCACTACTTCTGCTCCTTGCATGTTCACCTTCCCACCTGTCTCCCTCTCATTCACACACATGTATTCTGTCTCGCTTCTACTGACTTTCATTCCTCTTCTCTCCAGAGCATACCTCCACCTCTCCAGGCTTTCCTCCACCTGCTCCCTACTCTCACTACAGATCACAGTGTCGTCTGCAAACATCATAGTCCACAGAGACTCCTGTCTGACCTCATCTGCCCTCACTTCCTCCTTACTAATCCTCTGTACTTCCTGATTCAGCGCAGCTGACTCTGAAGGCTGGGGCTGCACAGGGCATGCACACTCGGCTGCATGCCCTGTGCAGCCCCAGCCTGAGTATCCTGAGCAACCTAAGTGTCCTGGGCCTGGGCCACCCAGATGTCCCTCTGCATACTCTGGATCTGGCAGCACCGGGCAGAGTAACAATCAGTGGGGAAGTCCCGGGTGGAGCAGTCTCTGGGGAAGTCCTACCATTAACCTTTCTGGGCACAGGGACAGCCTGGGCCCTGGCCACCCTCACCCTTGGAGCAGGAACAGGCACGGTCCTGGTGTCGGTCACCTTCAGAACAGGCCGGGGCCTGGTGTCGACTGACCCAGGTGGTAAGACTGGTGAGGTGCTGACTTGGGTGCTGGGTTGCTGCTGCAGCGATGAGGATCGGTGTCACAGAAGACTGTGCTTCCTCTTTGAGGATGGAAAAACAGAGCAAGTGGGCTCAGGCAGGTGGCTAACAGCCACTGCAGCAGGTGGGTGATTAGCTGGCTGCATGTTTATCAAACCCACTCTGACTGCAGGTGAAGAGTAGAGATGTGGACCAGGCACCTGGGAGGCAAGGAGTGCCCGTGGAAGTCTCAGTCTTTATCCACATGTTTCATTTGGCCAAGATTTGACACCGGGTGCCCTTCCTGACACAACCCTCCCCATTTATCCAAAATATAAAGTATTTAAAATGAGCTCCACCTTAAACATCTGCAGCAGAAATATTGATCCATATAAAACTGAACATTTTTCTGCAGAATAATTACTTTTACTATTCATAATTTATGTGCAATTTGCTAATAATACAGTTTTATGTGTAGTGAGGTGTTTTCATATTGCTACTTATTGTGAGCTAATAGTAAATATTTAGATAACTATAGACTAATAATTCTGACAGTTCTTTAGCCAGGAAAGAGTGCAGAAAGGTGAAGACGTCTATGCCGAGTGCAGGAAGATGCAGGAGGCTGATATATGAAAAAAAGACAAGCAGCACAAAAGGTATGTTTTAATCTGGCCCAATGGTCTTGTTAAACAGTGGAGGAAGTGGTTGTTAAACAATCGAAAATAGGAGGTAAGGCGGGGTTATTCCTCTTGCTGCCTCTGCTGCTCTTTGGCTGTGCTGTGGAGAGGAGCTGCAGCAGAGCACCAGCACAGAGACTGCGCTGAAGTTGAGAACTGCTCCGACACAGATGCTGAGGACTTTACTCGTGTTTATAGACAGACATCGTTCAGAAAATTATGTTTTAGAATGAGTTTTGTTTTCATCCTCTCTAATAGCCCACAGGAATGAACTTTATTTAGGACGCACCCCCGCTGCAGGTAAGCACTAAAAATGGTGTTATTATTATTATTATTATTATTATTATTATTACTCTTCTACACGCACAGTTGTCCATTTAAAGGGGCTCTCGAAAAATGACTACTCCAAAATAAGCTGTTTGAGTTTATAATAATATCATCATAATATTTTATTTTTACACTGAGTACGATATTCTTCATGCATTTGTTACGATTTGTTACGATGTAGAGCTCTACCAAAGATAGCAGCTACCAAAGACAGTGTTCATATCTTCTAACTAACCTGCGTTAAAAACGCTACGCTTCAGTTTTGAGCTGAATAAGCACAGAGACCTCTTGCTGTTTCTTGCCATGTAATCGCTGTTGTGCTGTTTCTGGCGACAGTACGAGGCTGGCTTTCCCAAAAAGTTAGTTTCATAACTAATTTTTAAGATGTCCCGTCACTGTAGGGTCCCTATTTACTGCAAGTTGGCTCTTTGTCCATCTCCTCACTTTACTGTGCAGTTTACAAGCCCCACAGCTCATCTGGTTTTTATTCCGGTCACCTAACAGAGGGACAGTCGAGTTTTTAACATGTGGATGCAGTTCATCGAAATCAAGCATCTGGTTGGACAGAACTAGCGGTTGCACTGAGGTCCTGTTGGTGTTAAAAGGGTGTGACTGCGCATTGAGACAGTCTGGACTCTACAGTGATGAGACGGTTTTGATGCTAATTAGGTGGCCAGAATGATTATTGCTGCTGTAGTATATCGACTGATTCCCCCTGAGGCGTCACAGCAGGCAGACTTTCCACGGGGAGAAACGAGCTGTCAGCACTAGATGGCGATCTTGAGCAAGACACATAAACCCAGAGGTGGTCTAAGAGGCTTTGCGTCGTATGTGCGGAGGTTACGTATCTTTGAAGATTATGTTCACTGGTTGAAATGAAGGGAATATTTGCATTTAGTGACGATGTAAAGTTCAAAGTCAGTAAAGAGAGTGATATAAATCAATATACAGACTCAGAGAGAGAAGGCAAGTTCTTGAGAGAGGTGCTGTTCAATTTCTGTTTTGTGTTCTCCCTTCAAGTAGTTAACATTTACTGCGCAGCTGTAGTGCTGTGCAATATGTCACGGTTGGCATTTGTCACAAACATGCCCTTGCAATAATAGTAATGCAGCTTTTGACGACTTCCGGGCTCTTACTTTAATTAAATGAGTTTCACTTTTAAAGATGATGCTGTGTTGGGTGGCTGGTGCTGGGTCGACAGTTCAAGGCCATAAGTTAGACCATAAGCCAGAACCATGTGCAGGTCAGGGCTGTACCACTGGCACTGCTTTGGCAAGATGATAAGGTTGTAAGAAATCCAAAATACACTCATCCAAGAAAAACAAAGTAAATGAGAGTGATGTCAGATGGCTGCCTCTCTCTTAGGAATAAACCTCAGTGTCAGGAGCACCTGGCCTGTGCTTGAAGTGAGTTGAATCAGTGTTTGACTGAAAGAAGAGAGCAGTGGGATGTGTGAATATATTCCCTGCTGTCTCCCGGTTAAATATTGTTCTGAAAATTCCGATTTGAATGATCAGTGCCTGCAAAGCTGAAGCTCAAAAGGCAGTAATACAAATGCAAGATTTTTATTTTTATTTTAAACTTCAATAACAAAAACAAAGAGAAAACAACCTGCTTATCATATTCAATACATGACAGTCCACATTCTCAAAAGAAAAAGTCCACTCCAAATAATAAAGAAAAAAACTTACAGGTTCACAGTAAAAACAAACAAACAAAGAAAACAAAAACAAAACAAAACAAAACAATTCTGATTGATTTTCTGTTAGATTCACATATACAAATTAAAAAAAGGTCTCAAACCTTTTCAGAGAGCCCTTGTTTGTTTTTTGATGTAGTTTATTCTTTCTAGTCCAAAGTTTGACATCATTTGTCTTATCACAAGTGCACTTTCCCACATAAAAATGTTATTATTTTTCAGGAATTAAAAAACAAACAAACAAACAAAACCTCAAGCAATAAAACCAAAACAAGCAAATAAAAAAGAAAAGACTGAGGTTCATTAATGGTTGCTTATTTTTGCTCATCAAATAGGTCCTGCTGGATTCAGACCAACTAGAAACAGCTTTAGGTCCAGTAAAATTTCTCACGTCTTATTGACCTCTTTCCCAAATGCTTTAATTTTTCTACATACACAACGCATAATGAATAATACTGTGCATTTAGTGCATGTATCTGGTACATATTTTTATAATGATTTAACTTGTCAGATGTTACACATTATGTCCACATTAACTCATTTTAGTGCGTTACTTGGAGGTGTGTATTCATCTTTAGCAATAGTTATCTATCTGATTTCCAATCTTCTGATTTCAGTTTCCAAATCTATATTCCATGCAACCATCTTAAAATGTGAACTCTTGAAAGTCTGACTTTTTTTTTTTAGTAAGTGTAAGTGGGTTATTCACACCTAGAACAGGTGTGAAAGGACAGGTTTAATAAGTGAATTTTGTTGATCTGCTTTTACAGAACATGTCAGTTGTATTTTTAAAAATGTTTTCTATTCAGATTAAAGGTAGTTTGTAAGTTCAAAGGATGTGATGATAACAGAGTTTGAAGGATACAGATCTTCAGTCTTTTCAAGCCTTTTAGAAGTCCAGAGTGTAAATGTAACATCTGCTCTTCATATTGCAAAAATGTGGTTACCCATTATTGGGTGATATTGTGACAAGAAATTATTTTATATATTTTCTTACATCATACTAAATCCATTACCATTCTGCTTTTCTGTGTCTGAGTATAAATACATGCAAAGAGGTAGTTCAAAACCACAGGATTCCATCTGTGGCCAGTGAGTAATATCATTTCTTGTGTTAGAAGATTTTCAAAACCAGGTCTGTTTTAAGTAGAGCCCGACCAATGTACTGGTATTTACAGTGCCATGAAAAAATATCTGCCCCCTTCCTGATTTATTTTTTTTGCATATTTCTCACACATGTTTCAGATCATCAAACAAATTTTAATATTAGACAAAGATAAATCTATCTATCTATCTATAGTATAAAAAGAAAAATAGAAGAGCAGAAGTGATTTGATTATGATGTGAGAAGAGGCTTTTGGAAAACTTACTTATATACTCAGCCATTCTTTTGAAGAAATATCATGTATGGATTAATTATGGTTTGGACAGGCTTCAGGAAAGCTGATTAGTTGTGGCTGCACTAATAGGAGTCATTGATTGAGAATCTGTTCTTCAGCCCATATCAAACAACACTTTGACTGCTCCATAGGCCACATCTTAATAGTCCCTCCACACTGCTCCACTTGTGATTTAGCTCTAAATGGTAAACATAATTCCACTGTTTAAAGAATAACAGGCTGTTGAGAGTAGTGAAGTGTGTCGCCAGTAGAAAATAGTTCCTGTAGGCCAGATGTCCTCCCATGCATACAAACCAAATAGTCCACTGCGCCTTGCAATCACAAAGCCATTAAATACCTGATTTGGTACAGAGTATACAGGAGGAAAATCAGAGGAAGCAGTGTGTCGTTCCTCTGGGCTTTTGTGGGACAAGTGGAAACCTTTTTGTTTTTTTGTCCCTGAAATTCAATGATGTATGTGCAGAGGGTTGAAAGTACTGTTTGTCAGTCTACCAGCACATTAAACCAGACTTTCCATTTCCATTCCTATTTCGGTGCAAAATGCTTTTCATATTCATGCTCATTTTGAGAAAGAGAGAAAAAAATTTGCATCATCTAGCATGTCAAGCAATATTTGAAAAAGATAAATGGTTCAGGCAGAAAAAAAAGTTATATTTTATACGCAAATGTCTTATAAAAATTCAAAACTAAGCAGTGTTGTGCTCTTCCTTCATACTAGCAGAGAGTCAGTCTCCTGTTATTTTATTTTGAAAGGAATTTCATTTGTATACTGAGATTTTTCTGTGACAGAATCATTACAGACTATCTCACAAACATGAGCAGATAAATCACTGGGATAACTGCACTATGTCACTGAATTACTGTTGTGTATTTACTAGGTAATAAAGTTGGCAGCAGAATGCTGTTAAACACTAACTGTCACCTAAGAGCTGCTGGTGGTTGGCTCACATCTGAAATGATCTGTCCATCTAAGTCTGGACAGACTATGATGCTCTGCAGCAGCAGCAGCAGCAGCAGCAGCAGCAGCAGCTTTTCCAGTTTGCTGAATCCTTCTCCAGGGAATCCTACATATTCTGTCAGATCAATACATGTAATCAGTGTTGATAAATGGGAGAACGCTAGCTGTTGTTTCTCAAGGACATGTTATATTGGAGTTCCAGCTCTTGTGGCCTGAACCTCTTATGCTGCATTATCACAGATAAGATGCAGAAAAACTTAATAGCAAGTAGTGTTATATATAGTGTTAGAATAACTGGCTGATTGCTGAAAGGTGTGTGCGCGGGTGTAGGGGGAAGTTATGAATTATGGAGAGAATTTGTCAAAGAGTTTGAGCTCTGTTCTCTCAGGATGAGGCAATGGCAAAACATCAGCCATGAAATTCAAATAGCTCATAAGGTGGAGGTAAAAAGGAGAGACCATTAAGGCCAGCAGCCCATCGGCTCTCAGCATCCTATTCATCCTGCAACAAAGGCAGAGCAAGCAGGAAGAAAAGCAACATGAAACATTTTTAAGTGGTTCTGCCTGGTGGGTACTTTAGAGTGGACAGGAGGGAGGGTGATGGGGCTGACCATTACAAAACATCATGAATTCTGTCCTTAGGGCAAATGCATGAGTAACACATTATAGACAAAACAGATGGAGGGCAACAACATGAAGCGAGAGAGAGCAGTATCGTAGCAGTGCAGGATGGGATAGGTCACTAAGGTTTCAGGGGTTGCTGTGACCTGGCAAGTTGACACATGCTTTGAAAAATGGAACCAATGTGTGTCTTGTGTTTGCTGAGGGCATGCTAAGGCTTTCTTGGAGAGGAGGCTCTTTTCACCAGCTTGTGATAGAAGCAACAATAGCAAGATATTTCACTGTTCTGGCTTTATGGGGTGTGGTCTCAGCGTGATGGTTGGTAGAAATAAAGTAAAAATGAAGTCTACTGACAAAAAAGATCAGTCAGTTATTAAACTGATTCATATTTTTAAGATTTTTTTGGCAGGGGGAAAGCTGTTAGACAAAATAAAGAAAACTAAAAAAATAGGTCCTGACATATGGCTGGTCACTTGGTTGATATTGTGATGATAATATTGGCCTGTCAAAGATGCTGCAGGAGGGAGCCTCTTCTCTCTAAAAGAACATGGCAGCACAGGTTAGGTTTGCAAAGCTGCATCTGAACAAAGACTTCTGGAACAGACAAGACCAAAGTGGAGATGTTTGTCCATCATGCACAGTGGTATGTTTGGTGAAAGCCAAACACAGAATGGTGGTGGAGTTGTGATGATTTGGGCTTGTTTTGCAGTCACATGACCTGGGCATCTTGCAGTGATTCAGTTGACCATGAGCTCTTCTGTATACCAAAGTAGTCTAGAGTCAAAGTTGAGGCCATCTGTACCACAGCTAAAGCTTCGCGTAAATTGGGTCATACAACAAGGTGCTGCAATGGCCCAGTCAAAGTCCAGACCTCAACCCAAATGAAATGCTGTGGCAGGACCTTAAGAGAGCTGTGCGTAAACAAATGCCAGCAGACCTCCATGAACTGAAGCAAGACTGGAAATGAGAAGACTGATAAAATAATTCAGAAATTATTGCTGCTAAAGGTGGTTTTACAACCTACTGAATCACAGGGTGTACTTTTTTTTTCACAGGACGAAATACAGTCCTGTCAAACCTTTTTTTCACATGACTGTATATGGTGTCTGACACAAGTATGAAAAAAAAAGATCATATTAATGGCTGTTTTTGTCCAAACAAGTTCATAAGCAATGAAAGTCATGTGTAGTTGCATTGTTGTTTGGACAGATAAAATTGTCCGTATCACTGCTATTTTCTACGGATGGTATTTGGATCAGGTATTGGTCCAGTGCTGACTCAAAAAGCCAGATCAGGTATCAGTGATAAGGGGCCAGTCTGTTCAACTCTAAACTGTTTTGTGTTTACTACGCCACATGTCAGCAGCAGTACACAGGAAGCTAGGGCAAAGCTAACATGCTAAGGAGTGCCAAGTTAGTTGACATGATTGAAATGCAGCCAGGCTCCCACTCTTTCTTTCTCTGTCATTATGTTCAGTTTAGTACTTGTTGGGAAGCTTTTATTTCATTATTATGGTAACATAAGTTTTCATCCACTCGATTAATGTTATCTACCTTCACTTGTTGCTTATCAGCTCTACTCCACATGCATGTTGTGTGTGAGGAGGTGGACTCACAGCGAAAGCAGGTAAAGGAGAAACTAACATTACCGTGAATGACAGCAGAGCAGTACAGAGTCTCACAATGAGCTGAAATGAGAAATAAAACAAGAGCACTCAGAGAGTGCAACTCTCCCTGAAGGGCAATGTGAGATTTTAAGATATAGTGATTTTGCAAAACTTTATGGCATCATTGTAACGTCGTAGGGCGTCATATTGAAAAAATAAAAGGTGTGTTGTACAGCTCTTTCCGTGCTCTTTCATATAATATATTATAGTCGATATGGTTTCTTGAGATTTCTTTCAAGGTCAACTTTGACCTTGGGTGATAACAATGAAGGTCAAAGTGAAATGCTTAGCCAACCTAGGTATTCACGTCCTCCAAGGCCTAGTATATTGTTGTGAAGTTTGAAGACGATTCATAAAAAATTGTGGGAAATATAAAGTTTTTACTGATTTTCACATTTAGTGTGACCTTGACCCAATTTTCACCAAAATTAAATCAGCTCGAGCTGTTGGTATCTACCATCACACAAAATTTGAAAATGATATCTTGAAAACTGTGGACGCTAGACCGCTAACAAACAGACAGACAAACAAACAAACGGAACCGATTACATACTCGCTCCCTTCGGGGGGAGAATTAGTGCAGATAAATTAGGAGAATCACAGTTCAGTGTGTCTCTATGAGCTGGATGGATACGCTGGTGCGCTGTACAGGCTGACTTTCATGGACGTTTGATTGATGTTACCACCATTGTATTGTTATTCTTCATGCAGTCATCATACTGCAGTCAGTGGTGTATTTTCAGGCAGGTGAATAAGTTAGTTGTGTGTTCAAACACAACTCTACAGCACTCTTTGGTTAACATCACTTGCTGTAAATCTGTAGTATTTCCAAACAACAGATAATGATTAACGTCTAAGGACATGTTCTTCATCTTCTGCTGTTCCAGACCTTTGATTTTCTGTTGTAAATCTGTCTTTTAACATAGTGTTACTTGTCCAGACTAGTCTGAGAAACTTCAAGTTGTGCAGTGGAAGCAACAGCTGTGACTGGCACATGTAGACATCTAGTCAAGCTGTAATTAAGGAAATGCTTGATTTTCTTTTGCTTTGCCTTCTGATAGTGGAGCACGCATTTTCAGTATCGCTCGATTATATTCATTTAACTGCAGGAAGTCAAACTTGTGATCGAGATTAAAATTCAATTAATTGTGCAGCCCCATAACATATGGCTGTAGAGTTCTGTCAGGGCAAGCAAGGCAAGCAGTGCTTGTCTAGTGAAATCTAAAAATAGACATAAATTAAAATTTACCAAAGTGAAAGCAGTCCCTCTCCTTTCATCTCAACCTTCATCCTTTCATAAAGCTTCTCGCCTGTTTTCTTTACATTACTGCCATCTTATGGCCACAGTTGGCTATTGTCTCTGGAAGCAGGATTAATGCTGCTTGCATCCTATTCCACTGAAATCTGTAGCGCCTCTTGGTTTCATGGGCATATCTGTGTCCCATTAACAATGACTTGAGCTTGTGAAACTGAGAGTTTCTGAAACTGAAACATCATAATAGATAAGTTTCCTCTTACTAACCGCCTTGGCCATCATGTGTCATGTAGAGGAGTTAGAACGCTGTGTGAAAAAGTTTTGAAATAACTCCTTTAGCACGTTAGGAAAAGATGATGGAGAGGGGAACTCCTGTCATGCCAGGTGCAGGCTCCACCAGCATTTTTTGATTAGCATCTATAAAAAATAAATTGGTTGACTGAATGTATTAAGTTTAACCAGCTGTTTTGCTAATATGCCATCTTCATTTTTCATGAATATGTTTAATATTAGATCTTGACAGTTTAGCAGGTCACATAGTGTGCTCAAAACTTTCAGTCATATTTGATGTACTTCTTTAAATCAAGTTTGATCTCATTAACAGCTGTTTATTTAGAGACGTGTGGTCCTCACAGGTCAGCACCTACAAACACATGATTTTATAGAATATGATGCATTATTGTGTGATCTGGACCAGTATTACTGCTATGGATGTTTAAAGTTGAGCTCATTTTAAACACTTTATATTCTGTTTAATCTACTGACGGGGAACATTTTTTCTGCAGAATAAATACTTTCAATTTTGATAATTTATGTACTAATAAATGTAATAATACAATTATTATTAATACTAATAATGCAGTTTTATGTGTAGTGATGTGTTTTCATAGTGTTTCATTGCTAAGAGTGCAGAAAGGTGAAGATGTCCAGAAAGTGTGTGTGTGTGTGTGTTTTGCAGGGGTGGGGGAGTGTCATCATCTCTGTTTGCCTTTCTGTAAAAGTCACTGAATGCCACTGGTCTATGGTGAAACTAAAGGAAACATCTGTCCATACTGCTCTGTTTAAGCTGAGTCACACAGCACACTGTGTTTTAGTCTGTTGGTCCACAACATAATAAAGGGTGTAAAACTGTGACACGCATGACTTCTTGGAGCTGCAAATCTCTATCTTACTGCAAACTGTTCATATTATATCTGGTGCATGGATTTTAAGTTGTTTATTTATTTTTGATTTAGGCAGTTTTAGATATTATACTAGGCCACACAAAACTGAAAAAAGGACCAAAGAAAAACGAAAATAAAGAAATATGTGACAATTCAAGAGAAATGTTCATTAATGTTTTTAATATGTATAGATAAAAAACACAGCCACAACACTTCCATTAAATGTCTCAACTTTCAGTAGTAAGAAAAAAAAAGTGTTTTTCCTGCAGTTGAAACTTCTCTGCAGTCACCAAGTTTGCTCACTTTTACTTGTTTATTCGTTCCTTTGCAGTTGTTTTGCTCAGTAGGAGTTCTGCTGGCATGATGTGGATTGTAATATACGTACATAACCTGCAGCATGATGGGCTGAAGCAGGTTGTGGATGGGCAGCCACATATAGCAATTACAGAACATAGTTTCTACTTTCAATCCAAAATAATGGTCCAGTGTTTTGGTTGTGGTTAATTGATATTTAGTCTCCCTGGATTTATGGCAATGCACATGTATCTAAAAAAACAACGTCATGTTTGCCACCACTGAAGTTTAAATTCTATAAAAAGAAAAAAAAAAGTTTTGCTTTACAATTTAGAGTTTCAAACGGTGTTCGAACTGGGACATGTGAGTGTCCCAGCAAATCTGAACAGAAATCATATCACATTTTAAAAAACAAAAACTGACATGATACCTGCTGGGAATTTGTGGGTTTTCCCACTACTTTTATAAAACATGAGAGCCTGGAGACAAACAATTTGAACCATTATGCTCCTGGTAATAAGTAATGACCTCGCCTGCTCTGGGAGACGAGTGGAACCAAATTATAGCAGAGCTCACCCTGTGACACTGTACAGCCACTGGTACAGAGGGACTGAGGGGAGGAAGGCTTTAATTCTGCTGTTGCATATGCTGCTTTGACCGTACATGTGGAGAGTACTCCTCAGTCACATTAGAGAGCCACTTCAACAGCCTCTCCATCTTAGTTTGTAGTTCCTGTTTCTGTGGATTTAGCATTCAGAAGAAGTTGTTGACTTCAAGCTAACCAGCTTTGACAGCTTCCGTCATCACAGACCCTGGGAGCTGGAAGCATTATAGTGGATTATACTAAGTCCAGCAGAGCACAGCAAGACTTGCTCATTGTAAAGCAATCCTCCTCCTTTTCTGACAGTCAACAGTCTCTGTGGGGGTTACTTACTGACCACTCTGTGGCAGCTGCTAACCAAACAGAACAAGATGCTCTGGCATCATGTTCTGCTTTTTATGAGTAATCAAATCAGAATCCAAACCTCATATTTCATTCTTAATTCTTATTTATTTTGTTACAGTAGTTATTATTCAATAGTTGGACTCAGCTATTTAGACGTTTGATGAAATATTGATAGTATCGGACATGCCTGTAGATTTCATAAGCAATGTATCCGGGGATCTGCACTCTGGTGAATTCTGGACCAATTTATGGAAAACTCTTTATTTCTATCCATCCTTCCATCCATCCAAAGATTATTCACAAGTGGAAAACGTTCAAAAAAGTTACCAATCTTCCCAGTAGTGGACGTCCCAGCAAATTCACCCCAAGGTCACTGTGAAAATAAAGGACCCAGACAGGCAGTCTGCCAATATGTGTGCTTTTATTTACAGTGCCAAAGTACTTGTGTCGAGACAATGTTTACAGTTTGATGAGAGGCTTTTCAGCCTCTCTTTCTCTAGTCCAGTTCAGTCTCCCTTCCAGGACCCAGCGTCCTCCCAAATAGGGAAACCCTGATGGACCTGATGAGGCTGTGATGACCAACCTTCCCTGGTACTGGCCACTGAACCCACTGCTCCACCCCTTCCCTGCAGCTGAGCCACAAACCACACCCTGCGGCCGCTGGAGGAATGGTCGGAAATCTCCCATGGAGTGAATTGCCGGTGTGTCCTCCTCCCCAGAGTCAGCATTGGATGACCTTGCATCACCGCTGAGCGCAGCGCAAACGCTACAGGTCCCTAGCGGTCGTGAATGCATCCCCACACACTGCCCCAAAAGGTTACTAAACCCCGGCCAATCCATACCCAGAATTAAGGGATGCGTCAGGTGGGACCTAACTGCGGCCTTGACTCTATGCATTTTGCCCTTATACTTAATTTCCAATGCAATTCAATTAAATTTTTATTTATATAGCGCCAAATCACAACAACAGTTGTCTCAAGGCGCTTTATACTGTAAGGTAAAGACCCTACAATAATACAGAGAGAAGAGAAAACCCCAACAATCAGATGATCCCCTATGAGTGAGCACTTGGCAACAGTGGGAAGGAAAAACTCCCTTTTAACAGGAAGAAACCTCCGGCAGAACCAGGCTCAGGGAGGGGCAGCCATCCGCTGCGACCGGTTGGGGGTGAGGGGAGAAAGACATGCTGTGGAAGAGAGCCAGAGATTAATAATAACTCATGATTAAATGCAGAAGGACAGCGGCACCATGGGATATTTGTGGATATCCCCATGCACACACCTGACCTCTACCCACTCTGCATCCAACAATGCCCTGGGTCGAACCAGGTTTTGGTGGACCAGGGTCTGCATGCAGCCCGTGTCCACCAAAGCCTGGCATGTACCCCCTTGGTACCATACCGGTACACAGTATGTCTCTCGTGGACCGGATGAGGGTGTCGAAGGGCCGGTGACACAGAACCGTTGTCCCACGTCCATCGTCGGACAATTCCGACAGACATGACCCGGCCGCCTGCACCTCCAATACACCTGCTCCAACGCCCGTGCTGCTCCCAGTGAGTGGGGGCCAGTGTCTGCGTCTGCCGGGACCTGTGGGGAGACAGAAAATGAAAAAGATTAAGTGGGTGGGTTCGGCCGCTGCTCTGCCGCAGTGGGCTGAGGTGTGGACGCCACAGAACATCCTCCTTGGGGCCAGGATCTGCCAATCCACTGCCGCCTGCTGCGGCTGTTCCAGGGGGTGCCCTGGCCATCCCGCTCCCTGCGATCTCGAATACCCCCAGGAACGTCAGAGGGTCATCCTCCTCCCCCATCCGCTGGAGCGTCACCACCCCTACCCCACCGGAGCTGGGGTAGGCGGCGGTGGCATGGCCAAGGAGCTGGCCTGGGCAGTCAGCTGCTCGAATTCCTCCACCGGCCCCACAGACTTCGGGCCCGACATGCTGCGACTGGGTTTCGGCACCACTGTGACAATAAAGGACCCAGACAGGCAGTCTGCCAATGCGTGTGCTTTTATTAACAGTGCCAAAGTACTTGTGTCGAGATGATATTTACAGTTTGCTGAGAGGCTTTTCAGCCTCTCTTTCTCTAGTCCAGTTCAGTCTCCCTTCCAGGACCCAGCGTCCTCCCAAATAGGGAAACCCTGATGGACCTGATGAGGGTCAGCTGTGATAGCCAGCCTTCCCTGGTACTGCTACCTGAACCCACTGCTTCACCCCTCCCCTGCAGCTGAGCCACAAACCACACCCCACCACAGTCAGTCTTCAGAGAAACTACAAAACCCAAGAACTACATTTGAGACTCTGCAGTCTTCAGTTAGCATGTTAAATGTTAAAGTTCATGACAGAACAATTAGAAAAAGACTGAAGAAGTACGGCTTGTTTGGAAGTT
>VUQS01075560.1:0-16276 GCA_015108495.1 Heterochromis multidens
ACTTTAAAGAAAAGTGTACTGCATCATGATCGGAATAATACACATCCACAACTACAACAATGTGTGATGTGTGTAAATGTGTGTATTGTGTTGACAACATACAAGTTTTAAGGCTTCTTGTCAATTTTGGACTAATAAATTTGAAGTTGACCATGAAGACTTTGGTGGATGGAAGCCAAATTTTAATGGATTTTTAACATGAGCCCACTCTGCACCCCTACAAAGTTTTATCAGAATTCATTCAAAACTTTTCGAGCCATCATGTTCACAGACAGAGAGAATGACATGTACGCATGCAAACGCTACCAAAAACATAATCTCCTTGGTGGTGGTAAGAATGCCTTGAGGGAATTTCTTGAAATTTGGCACAAACGTTTGCCTGGAATCTAACATCACCTCATTAGATTTTGGTAGTCAAAGGTCAAAGCACATGTACTCTCTAAGACAACTGCAAAAGTTCAGGCTGTCACAGCCAGTACTGCTCAGGTTCTACCCCACCATCCATCACAACATCCTTCATCGCTTTGTCATCTGGCTCTGGAGCTTTGGTCTAAGTGTAGAAGTCCAGTAAACTGGGCGATGGGCAGTGCAAATACTTGGTTTTCTGTTACTTCGTTTAACAGATGTAAACTCTTCCCGGAAAAGAACACAAAGGAAAGGTCATCAGAAAGTTAGAGCTCTGACAACACCTTCATCCTTTCTTCCCCCAGGACATAACCATCATAAACTGCAATATTTAAACATTGTCCATCTGTTGTTAAAACAGTCATGTAATGTCATCTAGGTTAAATACCAGCAGTCCAGCCACTTTTATTCTCCATGTTTCACTTAGATTGTAGGGTAAATTATTCTGTGTAGTTTATTTTCTAATGCTTTAGTTAGTGTACATATATTTTGCTTTTTAACTCATCTCTTTGTTGCTCTTTAGTTTTAAAGTATGAAACCAGGTCAAGGCACATTTCTTGTACAAATGAACCTGATTCTGAAAGGTCGATGACAGTATCACCTCACAAAACACGCTTTTAGCCTTAACTCAGGAAGTCATACACTGATTACTACAATATCTCACTACAGTATCTCATGCATTGTCTACAGTCATTGCTACAAGTTTGTGTTCTATCAGAATCACCCTTATTAATCTAGCATAACCTTTAAATGACCTTTTATTAGATTCAAACAAAGTTATCACTACATATAAGCCTGGACAGACATGGACATAAATTGCGACCTGACTGGCTGGCGGCAGCATATCATCATCCACTTTCATTTCAGCAAATCTATCAGACTTCTTCCCCACGGACAGTTATTGTATAAAAGCACGTTTCATTTAAGATGTGAAATGGAGTACATGCTCGTCTTCCTCCTGCAGGTCACCGTTTCATTTTGGTATCAATCTGTCCATCCTGCGATATTGAACAACAGAGCTGGAAGACATCCAGTTGTTTCCAGCAAGCACACATTGCCACGGCCTTCCTGGTATAACAGCCTTCCCCCTATTCCCAACAATAGAGTGTAGTGGGAAGCAAAGGGTGGTGTGTACGTGTGTGTACATTTGTTTGTGTTCAAATTCAAGATGGTGTTTTTGAAAGATACTGGCAGGGCTGTGCTCTTTTCTCTCTGTCCAGTATTGTTGTGTTGCCTTCTGTCAGCAAGGTGGTGGTTGATGATACAGAATGCGAAAGCAGGATAAACCACCATGGTGCATTTTAGTTGCACTTTTACTCAACTTTGGCCATGAAGACATTTCCAGTTTAGACAGTTACTCATTCCTCAGCTGTTTCACTGTCCATTAACAATAAGAGCAAATACTTGTGAATTTCCAGGTTCTGCCATAAGACTCTGAGCCAACTCTGACTGATGTTTGTGTGTTTAATAAAAGCTCAAAATTAACTGTATTTTCTCAGGATTTATTTGCAGGTCAACATGATATCATCATTTTTCTCTAGCATTTGGCTCACCCTAGTGGAATTTTTCTGCAAATACTTTTTTTGATGTGAGCTGGATTTTGAAGTTTGAGACCTCAAAAGCCCCAGTCCTTGTGCAAAAGCACATGAAGCTGGGCTATGGCACACAGGCGCTATGAGTAGAAAAAGCACTGCAGAAACATTTCCTTTTATTGTCTTCCCTGCATGTCACACATTAATGGTCTGCAGCAATCCTACTCTTGTTACAGCTATTTTCTCACATTTTTGTCAAATTTGTGACTCATTGTGAGCAAATGACTGACTAAAATAGACCACAGCGTAGGCCACTTTCCGTCTGGTATAATAAATAAAGTTTAAATCAGGTTTGCAGAAGATGCGAAACTGAAACTTAGGGTCAATTTTGTTGCAGGAAGTTAGCAGAAGTGCTGAAAGGATGTTTGATATTGATACTATTTTCATAATCTTAGGTTCTAAAGGGTTCATAAATTGAACTGCCAAAGTGATCAAATGCTGATTTAGTCTTTGTTCACATCCATTCAACACTGTATATTTTTGTATTTGTGAGTATAGAGAAGGTACATTTCATGTAACAGAGCATTAGATACCTCATGTAATAGGAATCAGTATAAGCTGAAAACATGGCATGCCCTAAAATGGAATGTAGGCCTATTCTCTAATACGACTTATGTAAATCTCTGACAAAACCAAATTGCCCAACTTTCCCCCCAAAAGCTTCTTTGTTACCACTTCATTATTTCCCCAGTAAATGCCATGTCTGCCTCGGGCCAGCAGTAATTTGATTAATTCACCAAAAGGGTAGCCAGACGGTAAGAGCCTGCTCTGCTTCTTTTTCATTTATTTCAATATTAGCGGTTTCATTTTAAATTATACTTTCATGTAATTTTGCTTAATGCTATTTAATTTCGGTCTTCATCAATTTAATAATGTCCTGATGTCATTAATACTGGCTCAGTTAATATTTGATTTGTTTTTATTGCTGGAAGATAATACTATTCACTTATAACTGCATTATATTTTCATCATTAGTGTGGACTTTGCAGGGAGGGGACTGAACAGCTGTTGAAGACATGGAGATTTTTGTCTTTTTATTCTCATTTTCTGCCCTTGGCATCCTCTATGCCATGAACACCATCCCTGAGCTTCAAGAGTAAGTCATAATATTTACTGATTTCTTATCACTTTAATACACACAGTCTAGCCTAAATGTCCAAAATTTGAAATAATACAAAATAATTGTAATAAATTTTATACAGCAGTATTATTCAATCACAGCACACTTATTAATATACAATCAAGAATATTACAATTATACCATACCAGTGTTGGTGATCCTTCCAGTATCATGGGGGTGACAGACAGTATACTTTACTACCACTAGAGGACTCTCAAAGCTTAAAACTCAAACTGCATTAGTATTGCTGACTGTATTACTGTATTATACAGTGTGTATAACAAGCTCAGAAATCCTTGACATGTTCAACACTGTTCTTTCTATGAGTGTATTTGCTAGTTGTGCAAACTCTTTTAAAGCGGACGTTTCTTGAAGGGGCAGGAGAAGTGAAAAGGGAGCAAAAAGAAGACAAAGTAAACAGAGTTTGTGGGGATAGTGATATGACTGATATGATGCTGGGGGTAATTGCTTTTCAGAGCTCTAAGGGATCACATTCTTATTCAAGGCTTATCAGTTTTTCCGGTTTATTAGGATACTTTCTTTATTAGATTGTCAACAGCTGATGGGTAAATATTATAATGCTTTAGGCTGAATAAACAAAGCTGGTGGTAAAATGTATGTTTTAGTCTTTCCTTTCTTTGTTTTTCCTTACTCTTCCTATGTGAATATTTCTGCACACAGAAATGTATTTATTTATTTGCACATGTGGACATTGACAGTCAATACGGACTGCACAGAAGAGTTTGATAAATTGCTCTTGACATACAATATGCCTTGTGCTCTTCCACTCCACAAACAAACGGTATTGTGTGCATAAATCTTCCCGTACTGTTGAATTGGAGAGGTAGCAAGGGAGCTTGCCTTTGCTCTCATAGCATTTGTTTTCCTTCTGTGAGCACACACTGTGAGTTTTGCGAGGATGCAATGTTGTTTACTAGGAGATACCTTGAGCGCATTAATCTTTTCCAGTGTAAGGCAGAGGTACCTTTGACCAGTAAACATGGAGGGCAATGCTGAACTAACATGGCCTTAGCTTGCTGCATCCCACACCTCTGCCTATGATTGATTAAAGGTTGTAAAGATGTGCTTTTAGCCACTACACCAAGAGAGGTGGAATATTGTAGATGAATACTGACCCTGGGAAAGTACACACACACACACACACACACACACATATATATATACACACACACACACACACACATATATATATATATATATACACACACATATATAGTACAGCAATAGTTTTATCTACAACACAGAACTACAGTTTTCTTGCCAAATGTCAGCTGTCTGTAATGCCTCACATTCATCAATATATTTTAAAAGCTCTGGGATTAACTATGAAGTTTCTACTTGTACTCTGCACATGAATAAATCCAATGTGACACTACTGTCTCATCTCATCTCACACACTTTCTGGGTGCTCAACAGAATTTTCCTGAAACCTCTGCATTTTTTCTTCCAGTGCTAACTATGGGTGTTGGGTGATTGTCATTCACTCTAACTTTTCATTCTTCATTGCTTACTAATTTAACACTGCAGAGAAGACTGGCAGAACCTCCACAGGAGAAACGAGTTATTGAGACAGAAAATCAGAGAGAGATTTCTATCTTAAAGTATCAACAGTGAGACTGTGTTAAAAATATGGATAATGTGTTGTTGTTTTCTTAGGTAACAGTTACATTTCTCTGTTTCCACAGGCCTTATGTGATCCTGGAGATTGGTGTTGGTGTGATGGTGATTGTTTTTCTCTTCTACTTCCTCATCACTCGTGGCAACCCACCTAAAGACCTCTTATTCTTTGGTAATGAACACAAATATGTGCATTTCCCAACTTACTTGCATTGCATTTCCAAATACATTATGAAAGGTTAATGACTGCTACGCATTGTTCCTCCCACAAAAGGATTTCCAGAACTTTCACCCTCCACTCACTGTGTCAGAGTGAAAACATGAATTGTATTCGATGTGATTTTGCCTGAAATGTTGAAAGCAGCTTAGACTGATTAGGCTCAGAGCAAAGGTTTACCAGGCTTTTCTAAAGCGTGACTGACCCAAACCTTCCCTACAGACTGACGACCCTCACAGCTCTTGCACTTATTTAACCTTTCAGCTATTCTTTTGAAACTGAGTTCTTGATTGCTCTTTAAGAAAAAAGGTCACAGCTATTTCATAATACTGGACACGGTCAGTGCTCCTGTACAGTACAATTCGGATTGCCCTACTGACTCAGTCTGAATAATTGAGGACTTTTGTATTCACTTTGGTCGCATAACAATAGCAGCTCGTGCACTTTTCATACACATTTAAATAAGCTTTTCTAAAATGATTTGTGCCGTAATGTGAATTAGTGTGCCCAGTCAAACTTAGCTCCCTCTGTAGCCGAGGGTTTCCCCTCAAACAGATCCCTGCAGCTGACGCTAGGGGCTAGGGGCTATGCTATTTGGACAGAAATTTTGAGTGTGGGTGCTCAAGGCAATGCTGGCGTTGTGTAGAAGAGCCAGCCACATATATCACCTCTGCTATATCACTGCTTAGACCTCAGAGATAAACCTGGTAGGGCTCCTGAGGGTTATATGTGCCTGTGTGTGCACATAGCATGTGTGAAGGAATGATAGGAAGGATAAGAAACAATGTTTAAGGATAATGAAACAGTGGTTTCTGTGTAGATCCTTGTAATGGCTTTCACAGCTGTTCTCTTTTAATTGACTAACTGTAAACTGTTAAACCAGACATGTATACTTCTTCCATCTATCCATGACTGTACCCACTTTATCCTGCACAGGGGGCTGTAGCCTGTGGAAACTGGTACTGGGCAACTTCGATCCAGATATCAGATATAACTTAAAATAAAACAGCAAAATAAAGAACAAAAAATAACCAATAAACTTGAGGCTATGGGAGGAAGCTGGAGAAAACTCACAAAAACAGTTGATAGTTGATCTGCAGGTTCAAACCCACAACCTTCTTGCTGTTATGCATTAGCACTAACCACCAGAACAATGCATTTTCAGCAACGCATAAATAGAAGTAGCAATACAATCAGCAATAAAGTATACATGAACAGCAGTTTGCCATGGGTAGAAGTTGGCTGTTATACTGTATAACAATGGCTGTAGAATAGCAATCACTTATTCTGTCATGATAACTCTACCAGATGGTCTACCAAAAGTCATGCTGCTGCTCAGTGGCATCCACAATCACATCATTTCCAAGCTGATTAGATCACACCTAAGATAAAGTCTGGACATCTGGAAAAGGAGTTACTGTTCAATTGTTTTGTAATGAAACATGGTGTATGCAAATGATACTGAAGGGCACATTGCTTCTGTTATTTTAGTGTTGGAAAATGGGTCTAAAGTAACACTTTAGGCTTTGTAATTTCTCCTTTGTAATTTCTCAAAAAGAACTTGGATAGAGTGTAAACTCCAGTATTAATAAATGTTCATAACTATAGTGTTACCAGTGTGGTCAGGACCTTTCAGTTTACATTACTAGTAAGACCTCCATGGCAATAATGTCTACGTGTGGCTCCACACTTAAATATTGTCCACCAGACATGACCTTTCAGTTCTCCTGGGCTCTTAACCTGAGGACAGACAAAAGCTGTTCACCTTGGACTCGATTTAAGCACGACCCCAGTCTACCTCATTGCTCAAGACTTAATTTTCTCCCCAAGCTGTTCCATTAATCAATCACCTGCCATTTGAAGGAAAACCTTTTAAACAAAAAACAATGAAAAAGGCTGAGAAAATGTAGAAAGACCTGATGTCATTTTCTAATATACTGTACTTTACAGAATTCAGGTATCAAATATGTCAGAAAATGTCAAACAAAGAGTAACTTTTAAAAAATACAGAGGCTTCAAAGCAAAAAAAAAAATCTGCTTAACAAACCAAGTTTTTCTAGGTTCTAAAGATATTGTACACTACCAATTATCCCCACACACATGTACCCAGCAGGCACATAGCTGAAATAAAATGACTTTTGGTTTGAAGCAGACAGACTGATCTTTTAAATATTCAGTAAGTAATATTGTTTTTCTTACAGTTTTTGCTGAATTTTCTTTCACGTGTATCATTGACCTGACAAGTGCATTGGAATATGATGGCATTATTTCTGGTTTCATGGAGTTTTACCAGAAGACGGTAGGTTTTTATTATAATCACATTTAAATTCTAACAAATTGAGTCAAAAATATAAAAAAAATCATTTATATACTGTATGAGCAACAGTGGAGAACATCCCCTAACTAAAAATACTGAGCAAACACAAATCAGAGCACAAATAACTATGTTAAGCAAATATAATAATGATTATGACATATAATTAGCAGTGCATACTGTGTGGTATGTATTTATGTACAAATACTGTGTTTCAGGGAGAGCCCTACCTGGGGACATCGTATGGCATCATGATGTGTTACTGGGATGGAATAGCACACTTTATCATGTACCTGATGATGATCAGCAGAATAACAGACAGGTGGGTGATGCTGAAGTCACGCCATGCTCATTTATCTTGCTCTACATCACACAATGCCTGCATCAAATGACAATACAGAGCTCTGCAGGGCAGTGCCCTTTCAAAATGAGCAAACAACCACATTGGATGATATGAAATCTATCTGTATAATATGTATATACAGTCTGAACGTAGCAGGAATGCCTTTCAGTACAAAGATTAACTTTTCTTTTACAATGCATATCAAGCTTCAGGCCTATTTTTTCCTGTATTTGAGCTTTTTCTAAAGAAACAGTAGCTGAGCCAATGATGTATTTCACCTCAGAAATTCATGGGGTGGATTTATGACATAAATCCCAGACAATGGCTCAAGAAAAAACAGTTTTTAGAAAAGAAAGCCTCCTCTTGAGTGAGTTATAAAGTGCAGCCAGTGAGTTCACAAGTTCAGAGGGAGCACTGCCTTGGGGTTGGTGCTATCATGGATATTAAATCCTCTTTTAAACAATATCAGCCTTTTGTCACTGTAGAAATTGAGCTAGGCTTTGTGTTATCTGTAGGATGGATGTAAGAAGTTCTCAAATATCATTTATTTTAACTTACCCAGACTTGAAATTTAACATATAACTTTCTCAGTTGATCTCTTTATAGTCTTTTCCCTTGTATTCTTTTTTGTTTCTCTCCCAGGAAAGCCTACCGCACACTGGGCCTGTTCTGGGCTGGCTCTTTGTGTGCCAACATGAGTGTGTTTATTGTCGGGATAGTGGCAGGTGAGCCACATCTTCAGTGTGCTTTCTGTCTGTCCCATGATGACAAGCTTTAATCAAGCGAACATCTGCCCTGCCTTGTACCATCAGTGTCACAGTTCAGCCTGCCAACTAAACACACATGCCCCGTGCCTCGCCTGCCGTCACAACCTCACAGAACAAAGCAGCAAACAGACTTAAAGCATCTGTTGTTGGCATTTCAAACTGCATACATAAGCATCAGAAGACCAAACTTGTCTGCAGGCAACATGATGTTCTCTCTGTTATGTTATCACTGATACACTGCACATCTCTCTTTTGCCTCAAGTGTCACATTGAGGTTTTAATAGGAAGTTTAATTACTCATTTACATTAAGATGTTTACAGGCAGTGTTTGTATGGTTAAGTACATGCTGAAAAAAAGTGTCTTACTTTCTCTTTGTGGCAGGTAAATATGGGTCAGAGATCCATCCAGCCTTCTGGCTCAATTTTCTCTTTCTTTTGATGCCTGTGTTGGGAGCAATCACACTATTCACTCGGCCCAAGGATAGACCACTCATTGGTGGATACAATGTAAGTCCAGGACATGAAGGATAAGACACTGATATGAATGTGGAGAGGTTTAGAGGTGCAGTTTGCTATAAACTTTACATTCAGCTCCAGTTGAATGTGATCCAAACAATGAAAAATGATTCTTATAAAAATAATGGTGTGCTCACCTGAATCTGTTAGTTCAAAGTTTGGTAGCAAGCAGATTTTTAAATCCATGTTTTAAATCCAAGTATTAAATGTCAGTTACTTGCTTTTTCTATTACATTATCCAGTATTTGTCCCAAGTCAGTCTTCAAGGGCCTCAATTATGCATATTTCCAGCTCCATATTTTCATTCTTGGACTGTACTAGAATTGCGTTGCATGACTCACTGTTAAAATAATGCCTCTCATTCTTGGCCTTGGTGCAGCCCTTCTCTGAAATGAGCCTTTTTAGCTCATCTTCTTTTAAAGTCACCATTCCTTTAAGCCAGCTTTCTTCTTATATGCTGCCCCGATGGTGGAGTGGGCCATGCTGTGCTCACAGTCAGAGCTGTGTCCCTGGGATGACCATATTAAAGATATCCCCTCTCACTGATCATACATAACCAAGAGTAAATCAAATAAAATGGATGAAACTCAGCATTCAGGGGCCTCAGCCTTGATTGTTCGATTGCACACTTGTGTTTTTAGCCTTGGGGAAGTTTTATTTTAGCCATAACTTGTTGTGGTCTTCATTCAAGTTCAAGCTAGCTTGACCTTAGACATGTCTTTCATTTAAAGCAGCTGTAATCAATATTTTTCATATTGACAATGGGCCACATCACTACTTTTGCAGTCAGTCTAGCAGAAGAACAAGCAGATGAATATAAGTGTTTTATGGAGTATGAAAACCTGGAGAAACCCTCTTCACACATCAACAAATTGTTGACATCCCACAGGCCCAGCATGCTCAGAGCCTGAAGCTGATCTGGCGTCCTTTGGACCTGATCCTGCTGGTGCTCCTGTTAACTGCAATGGCCTTCACCATCCTGAGAGGCTTGGTGAGTATGTCACATTTAAAATTATGGAGAGAGTTAAATGAAGGGCTACAGCTGTAGTTTTAAAGGTAAGTAACAAAAAGACAACAACTGGTAAAAAGTATCACTTCATTAGGCTGGAATTAAAAAAAGAGCAGTATACATATATATATATATATATATATAGCTTATGAAATGCTTGTCACATCCAGTCTACTCATATCTTCTCTTCCCCCTGGATCCAGTGTTATTCCTTTCTTTATTGGTCTCTTCTGTGACTGAAATAAAATAATAATCATAACCCTAAAGCCTGGCAATACAGCAGCACTCAAACTGATGATATATAAAACCCATCTACATATCTACGTATCTAAATGCACATTAATTAACAGTTACATGCTCTGTGCCACTGATCAGTTCATGCTGATTTTCTTGAAATGTCGAATGGTGCTTTGCTTTGAATTGTGGATGGCATTCCCTAATCCCCTTACACAAAGGATGGTCCAGTTTATCCTATGCTAAAAGCTGTAAAAAAGGAAGCATTGTCACACCTGTTGTTAACATTTATAGAATTCGACTAGTTCTCATTATCGCTGCAACACAGACACTTCCAGGTCAGTTCACTCAGTTAGGAAACTTTCTAAACAAAATTGACTATTTGAATGCAGGCTGACTCCTGGGATAGTGCCCATTTTATATTTTTTTGGCACTTCCGCTCAACTCTGACAGCTTCTTGACTCCTGGAAGACAGACAGACCTAGAAAAAAGGGCAGACAAAGAGAGCGATTTAGAGAGGCTGTGACACACTGCAGACACAAAGCTCATGAACCTCTCAGAATAAACATGTTTTCCAAAATGTCAACCAATTCCTTTAACCATGCTCAGTGTGTTATTCTGTTCAGTCACACTGAAAAATCTCATCTGGATGTTCATTTTGTTATTTTGACAAGAGCAGGAAGTTGTTGAAATCTATGCAGCAGTATTTTATGGTGTTCTCTTAAACTGCATTACATTTTGTCTGCTCTCTGTAGGTGGCTCTGGACTCTCCACTTGAAGCCTGTTCCATATACCTGAAGCAGTATGAACCTTACCTGAAGGATCCTGTGGGCTACCCCAGAGTTATGGTGGGTGTTTTTTTCTCCCCACACTCAGCCTTTGTTCCCGCTGCTGCTCTAACACCTGAAAGCTCTTCTCCAGCCTATTTTAAATAACAAGCCACATAATGGACCTCTGCTTTCATGGATATCACTATGAGCGTGCTGGAAGCTTGCCCTTATCTCCTCCACTCTTTCAACTCGCAGATGATTACAGAGCCCTTTTTCATCATTACAGCAATAACGAGCGTGGGTTGAGAGGCCAGCGGATCTTTGTGTCTCTCTTTCATTTGCTTAAGATGGATAACACATTATTACTTTGACAGGAATTGGTCTGCTTTCCTTTTATTTTCTTCTTCTGACCCTGTGTGGCTGTGGGTTTTGTTGTGTTTTGTTTGGCATACATGGCTTTGTCAATAGGTTATCCAAAGACCTTGTCTGGACTGCAGTCCAGGCACAATTGAGAGTCAATGATCAGACAGATGAACTGCATGCTGAGAACTTGATAAGGTAATCCCTTGCCCAAAGCCCCCCATCAGCATCTCACTGGGTGGGAGGAAGATGCGTGTGCAGCATGTAGAAGTATGTCTTGGTTAGCGACGTTTGCAGATCTGTGTTTGTGAGTCTGCTAGTGGTTCATGGGTGTGTGCAAAGAACTAAAGTGAAGTTTGGTTTATAGCACAATTCTACTCAGTTTCTGAACTGACTGACCTCTTTATTCATCGATGATGATGAATGATATGCGACAGATTACTGTGGCTGCACTAAAAAGGCATTTCAACAAAAGACTGAAGGGCATGTGTGATTGGCTTGCAGGTCCTGAGCTCAACTCATTAGAATTCATCTGGACCTAAGACCGAGAATGAAAGGAAACCGTTCACTGGTATAATTTGAGGCTTTTATAAAGTGGGAAACAGGCTTTCATGCACCAAATATTTTAAGCTGAAGGTCAAGACTGTCTCTGTAATGACCCTTGTGTGGAAATAGTAATTTGTGCTGAGGGTGCAAATTTGTGTTAGAGTGCATGCATAGCTAGGAAGCAGCAAAAAACTGCAGTGCTGCACTTAATGATTTAGAAATACTTAGACTTTTAGTTTTTCTTTTTTGTTTTTTTTTTTTAAATTAATTGTACATTTATCCAATATATGCAGTTAAGGTTAAATTAACCCCAAAGATATAACCACCTGGAAGGGACAAAGCTGAATAGTTTAATTGTGATACCTGCCGATACTCGTTCTTACTTTTTATTTCTTGTAGTGCTGCTTTTCTGCAGTACATTAAAGGACTCTCTGTGTGTGTATGTTGAGGTTTAAGCAGCCCTCTTCTGTATTCTTAGTGAGTGGGTGAAGTGTGATGTGGGCCAGTGGAGACTGAGGATGTACTGTATTAATTGTCTACTGGTTTGTTGGTCAGGGCTCAACAACAACACAGACTGACAGTGATGGAAGGATCTTTGAGGTCTGATAGGCACTTCCCACCATATCCAGAGGAATACTCACTGGAATATACAATATATTACAGAGAGACTACTTACCTACTGTGAGGGAAAAAATACAATTTTAGTGTTGTGAGATATGATATGGAATAATCTTCATATTATTAGACTAATGGTGCAATCGTTTTTGTTTTTTTTTTCTAGATGCTGCACCTGTTCTTTTATGCTCTACCCCTGCTGGGTGCTTTTGTTTATGGGCTCCTCAAGCCTGGGTGCACATGGATGCCCGACTGGACGATCTTTCTTGCTGGAGCTATGATCCAGGTAACACCATCAGAGGGCACACAGTAAATAAGGAAAATTGCTCTGAATGCATAGTTTAAGCTACAGGTCTTTGCATACTGATGCGAGATTCACTGACAGCTTTCTGCACTCGAAGCTGCTGCAATAATTGCAGCGTCGTTTACATTAAATAAGAAGAGGTCCAACACATGTCACAACAATTAACTCCTTCTAGTGAGCTTTCATCTTTCTAAAAATGACCTGGACTACATTTATCCTTTGAAGCATATTCTCTGTAATAAACAAGCTCGTGGTGCTTTTTCTCCATATTGATCTGACAGAGAGATTGGAACATGAAAAGGGGAACTACTTGATTTAAGCCTTTTTGCACACTTTCTGTCTTCTAAGCCAGCTCTTAATGAAACAGAAAGCTGGCATTTTCAGATGCTGTTTATCTTTTCTGTTAGGAGCTTTATCCTGTATATTTCAGTAGACTAATAACAGTGGGAAAAAAGTTTATAATTTGTGAAAAGAAATATTGAGGCATCAGATGATCTGTCATCAGTGTGAACAGAGAATAAGAGACTAGTAAAAGCTGATATGTAAAGTAATGTAGTCCTACATGCAAACAGTTTGACCTCTATCTCGCCCTCTCCTTTCAGTGCCAGTGGTCCCACATTGGGGGATTCCTCCACCCTCGCACCACAGCTCCGTATCGCATCCCAAATGATGCTTTCTGGTTGGTGCTGGCAGCTAACTTGCTCTATGCAGCCAGTCCCGTCCTTGTGGCCCTGCGGGTCCACAGCAACCCCTATTTCTTTCTGAAAATTGCTCCCTTCCCTGGGCAAACTGGTTTACCAATCAGTGAAGAGAAAGACACCAAGTATAAACTTAAATGATCATTTTTAATCTTCTCTGACCTTTGGAGGTAATTACTTATCTGATGATTCATGAAGAACTGTTTTATTTCAAAGACCATGTTTCAAAATGCCAAAATACAACCTTATTTTGCTGAATGTCTTTGGATTTATTAGCTTTCTATTTGCTTTCAACACCTTTTTCTCATATGCTGTCATATAATGGCTGTGTGACAGGCAGAGTAGGACCCAGTTGCAGGACTTGGAGACAAAGGGGTAAACTAAAGAGGCAGCTTTATTGCTGTTACACAAGAACACAAACGTACAAAAAAACTCAGGCAAGGAATCAAACTTGGAACTAACAGGGAACCTAGAAAACTACGAGGAAAACCCAAGAACTCAGGATGATGGAAATCACAACAATTAACTCGGGAAAACGCAGACAAAATATACACAGGATAATGAGAGGATAGAAAGCAGGTGGGGAAACAGCTGGTAACAATCAAAGATGAGATAAGGGAAGCAAAACTAAACATGATGCACACGAGACGAGGGACTGTCACAATAAAACAGGAAACTAATTGAGACAGAAACATACAAACTTGACACTGACAAAGGGAGAATAAACATGGAGACATGACTGACTACAGAGACAGGGCACAGAGGGACCAGAGAGACACGACTGGGGAAACAGACCGGGATCACAAAGAGAACACAAGATCACTATTAGAAACTATAAGACTTACAACATAAATCCTTTCCAAAACCAAATTAATAAAGAATACAAAACTAAAGATACTCTTAACTAGAAATAAGGAATAGCAAACTCAAAACACTGAGTCAAAGACCCAGGACTATGACATATGCTATGCATAAACAGTAAAATGGCTGACTGGTCATTGTCTATAGAGATGTCCATACATAACCACGGTAGCAGAAAGGCTCTACAGGACAAGCAGGAGCACTTGGAGCCACCTGGATATATCCTGAGATAACAGCTCAGAACACATATTTTTAGTGCCATAATGGGGGTTAACCTTTTTGGTTTATAGAAAAATATTTAATTAAGTAATGGGTTGAATTTAGCTCAGACACGGTGCCCAGATGATGAACCCCTGTGACTTGGTGATTTCCTTAGGTACAGATGTCCATGGCCTCCAAAGGATGAAAATAATCGGTTATGACAATCATTAGGATTTTTCTCTGAGGCCTACATTTTGGTGTGAAACTTTAAGGCTGCTAAATAGGCTGGCCAAAAATATTGCTACTCTCAAGTTTACTGCACAGGGAAAAAAATGCCAGTTTAGATTTCATTTAAAAATGTATAAGCTCCACAATGTCAGCACACTGTGCGCACTACAATTACATCAGCTGAGCTTTTATGGACTGCTGGCTGATTGGATAAGTTTCTCTGAAATACTTTAGTTTATAAACTAGAAATAACATAACATATGAACTTTGACAGTAAGCAGCACCCTCTGTTCAGTTATCTTTGGTTGGTTCTTTCATAATCAGCTTTTGTAGAAAACTAATATGATTTATTTCCTACATAGATCTCATTTGACAGATTCACTATCCACTCAGCACAGTGTGGGCATGTGCAGAGTGACTGACACATCTCTTTCTTTACTGGCAAAGTACCTTTCCAGGATTTGGTGATGTCATGTAATTTCAAGCACAGTTTCACCCTAAGCGCCATGTGGGCAGTTTCAAAGTTATGAGGGGGAGATGAAGAATTAAACATTTACTGTGCCTAATGATTTAACTCATCGTTCCGGATGGCATTTTAGCCATTAAACAAGCTGACAAGCTATGGTCTGTGAAAGATGTAGGCATTCAGCAGGACAAAGATTAAAGAAAAACATGGACAGCCCGATCTTAGCAAACAGATATGAAACATGTCACTGAGATTTACATTTCCTGAGCATATCATAATGTCTAAGTCCATCAAAAATAAAGGCCCCTAAATCTGATTAAGATATCAAAGAAGAAAGAAATTTCAGAACTTGTATAAGAATCATATTTTTAGGGTATTTTTCAGGTTCAAAGTATTCCAGAGGGTCTTTCTCACTACATCTAGGAGCTGCTAAGAAGTAATTTTTCATATTTTTATTTTCAAGGTTCCTTTATTTGTCATCGTACACTATACAATGACATTTCTTGCGCCTTCTTAAAAAAATGGCTCTCCTCTTAAACTATGAAAAAGTAAAAGTAATAATAGAGGAAGAGATGAGAAAAGAAATAACAATAAATAATACGAAGTTACCAGTTGGCAACGAAACGTTTCTCCCACTAAAAAACAATAAATAATACAGTTTTGTCACTTGGGTGCCTGATTGTTAAAATATAAACAAAGATGGGCCAAAAACAAACAGGGAGATTAGTGGTACCTATTGGTACCTATTAAAAACCCAAACAGGACCATTATGGTGAAAAGAAGACTGCATCTGCAGTAATTTCATCCGTGTTTGACAGTTTGGCTTTTTTCTGAGATCAGCTGATGTGGGCTGACATCGGCGGCTGAGCTTGACTTTGTGCAATGCCTAATAAGTTCGTATTTGTTTCCGTCAAATTTTCACTTTTCACTGTATTTTCACACAAAAGTCAAATGTCACTGAGCTGACTCACATCCTGCAGTATGCTATATAACTGAATTTTTAGACCTGTCTACATATCAACCCACAAGTGTAAAACAGACGTTGTGGGGGTTTGAGCGGGGGGGGGGGGAG
>VUQS01075560.1:23173-36650 GCA_015108495.1 Heterochromis multidens
CCCTTTCCCTGACATTTGTCTTTCTATCAAATCCTCTTTTAATCTTTATAAACCTGTTACCTACACAAATCTACAATATAGCCAGTGCCAGCCACCCAGGGCTCCTGCCAGGCAGGTGGATAAGGCTGGGAAACTGCAGGAGCAACACATGAGCTCTGCTCATGCCAGCCTTGTTATACCATGCCTCCTTCATTTGTTTAGTGCTGTGTTAAGGATCACAGAGAATTTAAAAGATAGTGCTATAACTAGGCATAATATTCAATTCAATTCAATTTTATTTATATAGCGCCAAATCACAACAAAAGTCGCCTCAAGGTGCTTTATATTGTAAGGTAAAGACCCAACAATAATAGTAAAGACCCAACAATACAGAGGACTTCATGCTCGAATCAGTGACTGCAATGTGCCCAGGTCCTGTGGCTGCATAACAAACCCAAAACATCACCCCTCCACCACCATAACCTCAATGGTATGAAGTGTTTGTGCTGATATGCTTTGTTTAGTTTTTGCTAAATGTGGCGCTGTGCATTATGGACAAACATCTTCACTTTGGTCTCATCTGTCCAAAGGTCATTGTTCCACATGCCTTTTGTTTTCAGATGCAGCTTTGCAAGCTTAAGCTGTGCTGCCATGTTCTTTTTAAAGAGCAGAGGCTTTCTCCTGCAAACCTTCTAAACAA
Organism: Heterochromis multidens; assembly: GCA_015108495.1. NCBI lineage: Eukaryota > Metazoa > Chordata > Actinopteri > Cichliformes > Cichlidae > Heterochromis > Heterochromis multidens. Next base: position 23,853 of record VUQS01075560.1, read on the forward strand.
ACCATACTTGTTCAGTCTTTTTCTAACTGTGGTCATGAACTTTAACCTTTAACATGCTAAATGAGGCCTGTAGAGTCTGAGATGGAGCTCTTGTTTTTTTGCAGTTTCTCTGAGCGTTGCACGGTCTGATTTTAGGGTGAATTTTCTGGGATGTCCACTCCTGGGAAGATTGGCAGATGTCTTGAATGTTTTCCATTTGTGAATAATCTTTCTCGCTGTAGAACGATGGACTTCAAATTGCTTGGAATGGCCTTATTATCATTCCCAGACTGATGGGCAATAACAATAACAGGCCAACAAACTCCCTAAACTTCTGCTTTGATAGAGGTGCTCACACTTGCTGATGATCAATTAATCAAGTGCATTTGATTAGCATCATCTAGCTGCTACTTACCCTCTTAATTCCTATGGGAGCAGTAAGGATGTACTTAGTTTTTCACCCACTGCTTCTGCATTATTTTAAATGAATAATGACACAGTATAATATGTCATGTTTTGTTGTTCATCTGAGGTTTTATTTAAATAATAAGACCTGTGGAGGACCAGATGATTTTTATTATGTCCTGACACGCAAAATCTTACATCTTAAAGAGGGAGTACTGTACTTTCTGCTTCACGTGACTGTATAATAACAAAGAATATGACACAAGAAAATGATTCCAAATTTTCCAGTCCATCAGATTTGTATGTTTCAAACCTTACCAATTGCTTTTAGTTTGCTTTTTTAGTACCTGTTTTCAGACTGTACATTTCAAAACATGATGCCAAACTTAAGGCAGTGGGGCTCTGAAGAAGATGACTTAAATAGTTAATGCTGAAATCCCATGTAGGCCTATAAGCAGAATCAATGATAGCATTGGTATCACTACATTCTTATGAAAAAACACCCTAAAGTATGATATTTTGCACTAAAATATAACATTTTAGAAGCAGCTTCATCAAATGCAAAGTTAAGGTGAAGCAGCTGGATGGTTAACATTTGCAGTTCTGCACATTTCCAGATCCCAGAGTAAGTGCCTGATACACAAACCCTGTGGATCTGAAAACACTGCCACTGCTGGAAATTTGTAAAACCTAATGAAATGCTAACATGGTGTTATTTGGCTTAACATCAGTATGTCGCAACATAGCCCCCAGTGTTGAGAAATAATGTGTTTAAAGTTTTGATTAAACACCACTTGATGCTTTCATGACTGATGGTGCTAAACAACTTTGCAGAGACCAGTAAGCAGTGACAGGACTAATTGCTGGCTGGCATGGATAATTGTAGGTGCCTTTATCTGGTCACAGCATAGCAGAAAACCTTTTGCAGCTGCTCATTAAACATTTTAAATGTTTACCCCACACATGTTGTGTCTTTGGTTGCCTAGGCACACACACACACACACACACACACACACACACACACACACACAGAGTGTCTGAACAAATGTCTGCCAAAAATGCTAAATAGGTCTCGTTATTGTCCATTTGGATGAAGAGCACTGTGGTTACCATTAGTCTTGGGTCATTTTGGTGAATCGCTCTCTGCAGAAGTGGAGGTTAAAATTTTAGAGTGAGTAATCTGGTGATAGAGCCAGACAGAGGGAGGAGTGTGCTGCTCACTGAACCCTTTGATAGAAAAAAAAAAGTTCCCCACTGTTGATATGCTGAATTACCGGGGCAGTAATGTGATGGCACAAGTAAACAGCACACGCTTTATTAGCTGACGTTGATTCAATTTTGCAGGCATCTTACAGAGATAAGCCTCACAAGAAGACTCAAAGACTGAATTTTATGATTTGAGTTACAAGTATTGGTCGTGTGTAGGGTGAATTATAATACTTGACCACACATATTAGTATTATAATGGAGAGTTCCTCGCACATCCACACGTATTTAACAATTGTTGTATTATCTGCCTACTTTTAAACCAAGTTGGACAATTCCCAGAATAAACTTCTGGTCAGGAACTAGTGTCAATGCGAAGAATCATTAGCCACAAACTTGCATATAAAAGAATATTTGATAACACTTTATAATACAGCCCACGACTGAGGGAGTAATTACCCTGTAATTAAGTGTAATTTCAAGGTATTTCATTTATAATTACAGGCATTTTACAGGAAAGGAGACACACATTATACTGTAAGTAATTTTAAGTAAAGCGTAAGTAATTTTAGGTACAGTGTAAATAATCTTAAGTAGTGCTTAAGTAATCGAAAACTACAGTGTACTTACGATGTAAGATGGAGAATTATTGTTTTTTTACCATGTCATTACACTGTATTTAAAATTACTTATGTTGTACTTAAAATTACTTAGAGTATAATGTGTCTCCTTTCCTGCAAAATACACGTAATTTCAAATAAAATACCTTGAAATTGCAATTAATTACAGGGTAATCACTCCCTCAGTCGTGGGCTGTATTATAAAGCCTTACCAAATATTTTAAACAAATCTGGAACATTACTAAAAATGTTCCATCACTAACACTGAATAAATTTAGCCTTTTTTCCCCCTTCTTTCCTTTCAGAGGACGACACCGGAGCCGTGATTGTGCAGACAGCTCCTGGTAAAGTGGTGACACATCGAGGTGGCTCCATCACTTTACCCTGCAGATTCCATCATGAGCCAGAGAATGCAGACCCTGCTCGCATCAGGATTAAATGGACCAAAGTGACAGATACGCTGCAGTTTGAGGACGTCTTTGTAGCACTCGGAAAGTAAATTCTGCATCTTTATTCTCAATCAATTCATCTTACACTTTTGTTTTAACTAATTAGGACTTATTAGTATTATAATTCTGATTCAGATTTTTTGACTCGCTATTGTTTCATTGCTATATATTTTATTGTTTTGCACACACTCTCAAATCATGTCTCCATCGGGTAAGGATTTTCACGAACCCACCCAGATAAAATGCACTGACATAATAAGCTGTGCCACACACAGTTCATCTTTCAAGCATTTTCTCAGGTTGAAGCACTCTGAATCATTTTGCTAACAGCAGCTGTTTTAGGGACAAGAGTCTCTCTCAAATGTCTCCAGGCAGCAGCGTGTGTTTGGATCGTATCGAGGCCGTGTGTTTCTGGAGCAAGCAGGACCAGGCGACGCGTCGGTGATCATCCAAAATGTCACGCTGGAGGACTATGGACGCTATGAGTGTGAGGTCACTAATGACATGGAAGACGATACAGGATTTGTCAACCTTGACTTAGAAGGTCAGGAACTGGCCCGTTTGGAGGAGATTTTCTTGAAATATTTACAGTTTATTTCAGTCACTACACTTTACACTGTGTTATACTGTCACACTTCAGTGTCATCTGATACTTGAATACTGTTTTCAAAGTCATTTTTAATTCTGTTTTAGTTTGCTTTGTTGAATTTGAGATATTTTACTTTGTTATATAATTATATTATTACTAAATACTTTTATTGAAAGTTATACTTATGTTATTGTATTTTTGATTTCAGATCAGTTTTTACCTCATTAAGATAATTGTTTTGTCATACTGCATTTTATTTGATTGAACTATATATACCATTCTACTTATTAAAGACACTTTCAAAGCACTCTGTGCACCCCATCATCACCCCATGATTGTAGAACAACCTTAGGCTGCATTAACTTGAAGTAATTGTTTTCTGTATGACTTTATCGGCCTCTCACATCATTGTGGAGGGATTTTGGCCCACTCTTCTTTATAGCATTGCTTCAGTGCATTGAGGTTTGTGGGCCTTCATTTATGCACAGCTCTTTTAAGGTCCCACCACAGCATTTCAGTCAGGTTGAGGTCTGGACTTTGACTGGGCCATTGCAACATCTTGATTCTTTTCTTTTTCAGCCATTCTGCTGCTGTGCTTGGGATCATTGTCTTGTTGTATGACCCGGTTTTGGCCAAGCTTTAGCTGTCAGACAGATGGCCTCACATTTGACTCTAGAATACTTTGGTATCCAGACGAGTTCACAAGGCCAAATCATCACCCTTCCACCACCGTGTTTTACAGTTGGTATGAGGTGTTTGGACACAAGCCAGGGCCTGATCATCCCTGGCTTGGTCCCCTGGGCGAGGGTGTCTGATGTTGAAAGACCCGAAACACCTGACGACCCCAGGTTACATCACTGATGATGTGTTCAAGTGGCATCAGAAGATGTATGTAACAACCAAAACTTTGTGCTGATATGCTGTGTTTTGTTTTCATCAATATGGTGCGGTGCATTATAGCCATGTTCTTTTTAGAGAAAAGAAGCTTCCAAACAAGCCATAATTGTTCAGTCTTTTTCTAATTGCATTATAATGCACATTTAAACTGCTAACTGAGGCCTGTAGAGTCTGAGATGGAGCTCTAGTTTTTTTGCAGTTTCTCTGAGCATTGCACGGTCTGAATTTGGGTAGAATTTTCTGGGATGTCCACTCCTGGGAAGATTGGCAGATATCTTGAATGTTTTCCACTTGTGAATAATCTTGGAAATAGCTTCATTATCCTTCCCAGATTGATGGGCAATAACAATTACTTTTCTATCTTTCATTCTTGGCATCATATTAACACACCTGAATGCTCCAGACCAGCAAACTGCCCAAACCTTTGCTTTGATAGAGGTGCTCACACTTTGTGATGGTCAGTTAATCAAGTGCATTTGGTTAGTTACACCTGGCTGAAACTTACCCTCTTAATTCCTATGGAAGTGGTAAAGATGCACCTTGCTTTTTACAGGACTGCACAGGACTTGAGTCTTGATCACTTTTCACAAGACTGTATGTGCTTGTTGTGTTTAACTTAATTTTAACTGCTGCAGCAAAGGAATTCTTAACTTTGGGATAACTAAAAGATATCTTATAAATTTTGATCTACATATCTGTATCAAATGTTGAAAAATGGAGCCTTTTACAGCTTCCTACTCTGATTCTGCCACCCATAGGAGTGGTCTTTCCCTACTATCCCCATGAGGGGCGCTATAAGCTTAACTACTACCAGGCTGAGGACACTTGCAAAAAGCAGGATGCCATTCTAGCTTCTCATTCTCAACTGCACAAGGTGAGCTCACATACTCTGGTTGGTTCAAACATGGACAGTTTCTCATACTGAAGAGGTATCACTAGCTGAGATCTATACACATCACACCTTTCACAGTACATTAGTCTACAGGCACCCATTTAGTTATTGCAACATACTTACTTGCTGGTGTCATAAACATTTTAGAGAAGCAGTAAGTCTGAAATTAAGAATATGCAGATCAGGAATTTTACTGCAGGTCGATCCTCCCACTCTCAAAGGCTGTATGCAGTAAAGTCAAGTGCAATGGAGTTATGTCAGAGGAGATAAACTGAATTCGTTCTCCTCTTTATAGTGTCTTTAATCCTTTAGTATGACCCACTAACCTACATTATCTTCTTGTGCAGGCATGGCTGGAAGGACTAGACTGGTGTAATGCTGGATGGCTGGAGGATGGCTCAGTTCAGTACCCTATCTCTCATCCCAGAGACCAGTGCGGACGTAAGGACACCCCAGCTGGTGTTCGGAACTACGGCTACAGGCACAAGGAGGATGAGCGCTATGATGCTTTCTGCTTCACTTCCAAGCTCAACGGTGAGAGATGAAGATACATAGTTTGGTGGCTGTTTGTAGTCATTGTAATCTAAATGACAATACAACAACTATGCAATAGTATCTGTGGCACAATATTAAAAAAGAACAAAAACTTGCAAGAGCTAGTTTGTCATGCTGCTACTTGTAAAAAGAGGATGTATCATGAGTGGTAGACCGGGGGGAAATGAGACCCATGTCTCTGATCTCTGCCTGTGATCTTCCAGGCCTAAGGCCATTGGATTTAAATCAGGCTATGTTGATTCAGCCCTGCTAGGGCCACAGTGTCCTCTGGGTGCCAAGCCTCGCCTTTCATCTCCCAGTTCTTTGATTTACATCACATTCCCGCAGAGAGTCTGCACACGCTACCTTCAGGTTCATAAACCCAAACAAAAAAAGTAGAAGAGTTTTACTGCGGGAAAGTTATGTGTAGTCCTGGGTCAGTCAAAATGTGGCACGCTGATTTACTCAGTTATTCCAGAAAGACACCTTCACTCACTCGCTCCGTATATAAAAAAACACATTGATTATTATAAGAATAGACTGCTATACTCAGATTTGCTTTGACTTAGATGAGAAATGTCTGGAGGGAAACTAAATGGTAACAAAATTACCTACTAGCACCTCTAAAGCTCACTAAAAAACACTTTGTCTTGTTTCTTCGATCGCACAAGTGTAAAAAAAAAAAAAAAAGATTTATGGGGGGGTTATGTGCCAGAATATTTCTTGGCGGGGGAATAGGCAAACAGCAAGACTCCAGGAGGTTAAATGTACCTGCCAAGGAATACTACAGTGAACTGTAGTGGTTTACACTGCAGGTTTTTTTCTATATGAAAAAAGGAGATGCAACAATTCAGCTAATAAACTTTATAGATGATGGTTGTTTGTTTTAAATCTAGTTTCTGTATTTCAGTGTTTATTCTAAATTGTAGGCCCTACGGACACGAGTTATAGATACTGAGCTTTAGATTTAACTCTTAGTGAGAAACAAGTTTGCCTTGAAAATGTTGAACTATTCTCATAAATCACTGCTGTGTAAGTAAAATAGTTTTCAAAAAAAGACTTCAAGCCTGCATACTTGTTTATGAAGTTTTAAGACAATTTTATTGAATCACAGACTGTTTAGGGAGAGCCTAAACATGAAAAAGACAGTGCCTTTCTGCAGCGAGAAAAAGGTGGTTTGACAGAAACCTTAAACGATTGCTCATGGCTTCCCTTGTGTGTTAATTACTGTGGACAGTCTGTTGTGGGCAGGAGGTTTGAGCAGTGGTTGTGACCGATGCTGTGTCTCAGTCCAGCTGAAATGCATTTACTGAAAGTCCGCTGGGGAAATATGAGACAATATTCTGCCTCTCTAATAGCCACCAGTCACATAAACAAGCATAAAATCAATAGCTGAGCCAACTGCAAAGCTGTGCTAGCTGACATGATTTTCATAAACAGTTGGCTTTAGAAACCAGCAGACATTTATTCTTGGTTGGATTGTTTATTCTTTGCTTCTTTTTTAGGTGAAGGCACCTTGTGATTCAGCTCAGTTCAAACTAGTTAACTTATCAGGATACTGATTTCTTTAATATACTGCCAGGCAAAAAGGCTCCCCAGAGATAAGATGAAAGCAAAAAATGAAGCATTTTAAGAGTAATTTTAGAGTTCTGCCCGCTGATACAGTATTGCCTTTCGATTTTTGAGCAGCAGCCCAGACGGTTGTTGGAATGATTTGATATTCTGAACACAATCAGGCAGAGAGGCCAGGAAAACTGTGAATATCTACCCTCAGGGCTTAGCTTGTCTCTGGGGCTTCCTTCTCTCATTCTCTTCCCTTTTGCCCCCCTGAACAATGCACTGGCTCTGTTTTCCTTCACCTTTTAACATGTTCTTACAACAAACAACTTTCCTTCACCTCTCTTTTTATCGCCTTAGGCAAAGTGTATTTCCTCAAGCGCTTCAAGAAGGTGAACTATGTGGAGGCGATTAAGGCATGCATTCGAGATGGTTCAGTGGTGGCCAAAGTGGGTCAGCTTTATGCAGCATGGAAGTTTCAACTTCTGGACCGCTGTGAAGCAGGCTGGCTTGAGGATGGCAGCATCCGGTACCCTATAGTCAACCCCCGTTCTCGCTGTGGAGGATCCCAGCCCGGAGTCCGAAACCTTGGCTTCCCTGATAAAAAATTCCGCCTCTATGGGGTCTACTGCTTTCGTAAAAACAAGGATGAAGCAACAGGTAGTACTGGGAAGACAAAAAGCCCTACAGAGAGTCTGACAAGAAGGAAGAGCAGCAACAGCATCCCTATGAATGCCACAATGGTGATTTAAAGGAGGGGGATGCAATTTTGTATTTGACTGCAACTGTCACCTAGCAGCCAGACTTCATTCATCGCATTTAAAGAAAAAAAAAAAACACTCAGAGACAAGATGTGCTTATTTGTAGAATTGCCAGAGAGAAAAACAGGGCTGTGTAAAATTAAGGGTGACATCTTTATTAGGGCGATTTTCCTTTCGTTCTGAGTCATTCAGTTATCATGAATGACTATGTTAGCACAGCTGTACCTGGAAAACTGTAAGAATTAACAGCAGCTTGATCATCACTCAGGCTACATCAGATCAGAGAGTCTACCATAAATGATCTCGTTTACATGTGTGAGTGAATCATGCTTTGGACCCCGCTGTGAATGCTGATGCCAGGGTGAAAATATTCATTACTGAGAGAGAGACGGGATGAGCTGCATGGGATGGGCAGGAAAAAAAAATCCAAGATTCCCTGTTTTTTTGTACCTGCCTGTATCTGATTGGTTGCTTGGTTAGTAACCCTCTGCACAATGTCATTAAGACCTCACAATCTCATCTTCAGAGCTGAACAAGTAGTAAATGCTGCACTAGCTCTAGAATAATTGCACTTTAAACACATAGACCTTTACTTAAGGCAGCACCTTAACTAAGACCTAAGCAAGCATGTATTGTCTGGCTACAAGTAGTTCCTGGGGCTGAATTAACATGAACACAAGCTACAATAATTGCTATTGACTGCACTTCCAAGCTGCCTGAGCCATCAATTGCACTGTCGTTGTTACATGCAGTGATCTTTATAACTGAGTATGTTTGCAACTATTGAATGAATGGATATTCAAGGAGAAAATAAAAGTTTTGAGAGTCTTGGTTTGAACATGTTTTGCTGCACTTTTTTCCCTCAGTGATGAAATCTGTCTGAATTTGGGTGAAAACTTAAATGAGCCACACACATGTAGAGGATGCAGACAGAAGCAATGTAGTAAACACTGCTTACCTGAGTAGGTTGTGATACTCAACAGGGTAGTGTTGTCCCAAATTGCATCTGGGAAGTTGTGCACTTACCGGAAAGAAAGATCTCAAAACTTGACCGTGATTGCTGAACTTGATGCATTTTACTTTTATATTTACAGCTTCTTGCACTTCTAGCCACACACACATTAAAGATTTCTGTTAAAGTGAGGATGACCGTTACCATGCATGAATACCAGATAACACCAAAAGAGACAACAATGCGCCCAGTGTCCAGGTAATCCATTACATGCAGTCATACCTGCCAATGTAAAGCACTAGACGTAGGCATAGGTATGGAAACACTGAAACATAGGTATTGAAACATTGCTTAATAGCTGTGCTAGTGATTCTGAAAGGCTTCACACAGTGGTGTTTTGAAATATTAAGATCACTCACAACTGCAATAGTCCAATACCAACATTTAGTCGGTGCAATATTATTGTGTTTGCCTTCACAGCAATTTATCAACACTAAAGACAAGTTAACTATGGAAAGCTCTTTACAGATGTCCAGTCATAGAACTATGAGAGGCCAAAGGATTATCTGTACTAAATCTAATTTTCATCCATACAACAGTTGTCCAGGCATTTGATGGAGTGTCATTGCTGTGTCAGTTTTGGTACCTATCAGCTATCATTTGATTCATTTCAGTTGAATATAATTTTATTTGTATAGTGCTAATTCACAACAACAGTCACCTCAAGCCACTTTACATTGTAAGGTAAAGACCCTACAATATTAGAAAGAAACCGTAACAATCACATGACCCCCTATGAGCAAGCACTTGGCGACAGTGGGAAGGAAAAACTCCCTTTTAACAGGAAGAAACCTCAGGGAGGGGCAGCCATCTGACAGACATGTAAAAGGGCTCCTGGCATAATAAGAGGACATCCAGATAATGGCTAACTGGCTACCTTGGCCAAGCTTTGGGAACCAAAAGTTGTGTATGTTGACTTTATATTTTTCAGATTTGTATCTGTTTGTAAAAGTCATTAGGATACACATTCTAGGAGCCCTTAATATCTGGATAGGTTTTGAGCCATTCTGTCTGGTAGTTTCAAAGCCACTTCAGTGGATAAAAGAAGCTTGACTTACGGGTGTTACTAGAGCAGAAGTCAGGGGGATATATCCTCTGTCTGCCATCAAAACTGTTCATTAAACAACAAAAATGTAAACATCATGGTGGTGGTGGCAGAGGAAAAGTCAGATGATCACCAACATTGTTCATAAAACAAATGTCTGCACTAAATTTCCATCCAACAGAGTTTTCAGTCCAGGTCAAAGTGGTGGAGCAACTGACTGAAGACCCAGTGTAGCTAAAACCTACCTGAGAGACATCAGCCCACATACCAGATACACACATTTTGTCAAGTGAGACTTAAGATACCCTCATGCCTGTTGCAACATTTTTCTTTTGTGTTCATAATCAGTTTTGTGAGTAGGTGTCACAGTTGGTAAATAATGTTTTTTGTGCCTTTGTCTTCCTCTCATGTTTGATTGTTTGCCAGTGACAGAAACTGCTGAGCAGTGAACACAGCTCTGAGTGGAAGCATGTTGGCATTGCGCCAACACAGCAGAACAAACCATGTCATCGTCATAGCAACTGGCAGTAATTAAGTCAAGTTCATGGCAAGTCCAACACCATGAAATAAATGCTGTCAGTGACAAACTGGAGCTGTTAAAAAAATCACATCTGTTTGCTGCATATTGACGTCTTTGTGCCTTTTTTTTCTGTAAGATGACGCCAGTGATGAAAGGTGATGATTTTAATGATTTGCTGAGCACTTTACCCAGCCCCACTAGTTTGTTCTACTTTGTTACATTAGTCAGAGCCACTAAATTAATGAGCAAAGTCCTACTTGATGAACTACGGCATTTATAATTTATGAAGGACTGCATATTCTGCACATCAGTGATGAAGTAATTCAGATGTTTTTAATGCGCTCAGGATTGTGACGGTAAGCCATTTGATATTTGCAGTGGATGGCATTTACACAGCATCTCGATTATGTAAGAGTGAGGTCACTGTAAATAAGAAGCAATACTTTAGACTTTGACTGCCAACTCTGAAATGAAATGTATGCAGTATGCTTTTGTTAACAAGATTGATGACAGTAATAGTAGCCACATTTCAGGCCAATTCTGTAACACCAGCACATTCCACAGAAGCAGTAGAGCAGACAGCTGAAAGTCCGACAAGACAAAACACTGAAGCTTTTTCAGAATCCCTTCATTTAAAGTGACATTCTGAAGAGAAGGGAGCTTTGAAAGAAAAGCAGAAAAACGACTCAACTTTTTGAACTGGTTTGCTGAGAGGATGACTGTACTGCTTTCATTTATAAGGTGCTATCACCGCCTTTTCTTTTGAGCATGAAATGAAATTAGGTGACCCTGTAACAACAGAACTGCCACACAATGAATAGAGAGGAACGAGCTGGTGCTGGCTCTCATTTATCAGCCTGTGACAGAGGTCAGGGCCTCCGAACAGCTCTGAGATAGAAGCAGAAGGGAGGGGTCAAATGACACAAAAGAAACACAAGAAACAAAATGAAACGATAACACTGACGCACACCAATATTACTGACACATGCACCTCATGGCTGTTTGCATGTAAGCCTGATAACATGGCCCTGAAGTGTAGCCATAGTTAATATTCTTAATTACGTCTATTAAATCATGTCTGCTCTATGTAAATATACACTCACCTGCCACTTTGTTAGCTATACATGTTCAACTGCTTATTAACGCAAATACTGTATCTAATCAGCCAATCACATGGCAGCAATTCAATGCATTTAGACAAGGGCAGAAAGGCAGTTTAAGTGACTTTGAATGTAGCATGCTTTGTTGGTGCCAGATGGGCTGGTCTGAATATTTGCTGATCTACTGAATGGTCCTAAAAACAGAAAATATCCAGTGAGCATCAGTTCTCTGATGCCAGAGGTCAGAGGTGAATGGCCAGACTGCTTTGAGCAGATAGGAAGAAAAACAGCAACTCAAATAACCACTCGTTACAACCAAGACATGCAGAAGAGCATCTCTGAATGCACAAGTTGAACATTGATGCAGTTGGGCTTATGGCCATACCACCCTGAGCACGCTCAATCTCGTCTCCTCTTCAAAGCTAAACAAGGGTGGGCCTGGTTAATACTTGGATGGGAGACTGCCTGGGAATACCTGATGCTGTAAGCTCAGGACGGCTGTAGCTCAGGAAGTAGATAAGGTCATCTACTAATCGGCAGAGGTGGAAAGTAACAATGTACAAATACTTCATTACTGTACTTAAGTAGAATTTTCAGGTATCTGTACTTTACTTGAGTATTCATTTTTCTGACAACTTTTTACTTTTACTCCCTACATTTTAACACAAATATCTGGACGTTCTACTCCTCACATTTTCAAAACAGACTCGTTACTTTTGATTATTTCACATCCCTGCACACCTTCAAACATCAAACCGATTTGAGTCTAAACAGTAAGACATGAGAGACAATCCTACTGGTGTATCAATCATCAGGGTTATCGCATACAAAGAGATAAAAAAAAGAGGCAAAACCATATAATTTATGCATCATTTATAGCATCATAATCAGGGGTTAAAGTGGGCTGATGTGTTTTTAGTGCAGATGTCTGTAAGTTGTGGTCTCAGTACTTCAGCATCTAGTTAGCCCTACAGAAGAGCAGCGAGCATAAAGGCAGTAACGTTTTTTAAGTATCAGGTAATTTCAAATGCAACGTTTCTATCAGCTCAACAAATATCAGAAACACACAAACTGTTTGTGTGCAGTTTGTCTCACAGTGTGTCTGCTAGCTAAAGGTCCAGCTGCTGTATTTCCAGGGAGAGAAAAGAATAAGAGCTAACTTCACTCAGAGATGGAGAAAGATTAGAAAGAGCTTATATTTAAAGGTAAGGACTGCTCAGTGGAATTTGATA
>VUQS01075561.1:0-16492 GCA_015108495.1 Heterochromis multidens
GACCTAGCGTTTTTTAGTGGTACATAAACAGTAAATGTACATGTACTGTTTATAAGGTTGGGGAAGCCTGCAGTCAGCTGAGACTGAAGAAGTCACCAGTTGGTGACGAAACGTTTCTCCCACTGAAAACACCACGTCCAGATGAACAGATTCAGCTTTCTGGGATTCTTTTACCTGGATTATTGAGCATGCATCAAGAGTCATTAAAGATGTATGCTGTACAATCAGTCCACCCTGGAACAAGAACAGTTTAAAGAAATCATTAAAAGATCCAAATTACCATGACATTCATGCCCATGACCACAGCTGTATATGACGCACCAATAGAGCTGTGATTGGCCTAAACTGGATTTTAATATCAATCAACAAGTGCATGAGCCACGGGTTAATTCCAGGGGTTTTTCCTGGCTCAAAAGCGGCCTTTAGAAGTATACTCAGCACATTGGTTCACATATAATTAAAGCAAAGAGTCTGTGTTACCTTAGGGAACAGGGGCTTATGCATTTTCCTAATATATTTTTAATTTTTTATAAAAAAAACCCAACTTTATTGTTGAGTAAATGAAACCCCACTTAAAAAAAATACTAGTTTAAAATTTTAATCACATTTTTAATCACAGTCTGGGTGTATTTTTTTAGTGGAAGGTTAAAACCTCTTGTTGGTGCCACTTTTTTATGGAGGAAAAAGTCCTCACTGGACAATATTTAGTGAGTCTTGGGCTTTTCCATATAGTTCACAGTTTATAAACATGAATATCTCAAGGTTTTTCCATGTGACCTTTCGGTTTCGCTCTTTTTTTTACCTTATTCAGCAGAAATCAGTGTTGCTGTGTTTTCTGGATGCTTGTCAAACAAAATATCTATCCTGATTGAGTAAATTAAACCCCAGTGAACAAAAAAAGCTCAAACAATAATTACAAACTCCTTTAAAAACCTGTATTTTATTAAATACAATATGTGGTGGCAGTAGCAGAAACTCCTAGCCAGGATAGATAAAAAAATTTTAACAAATGATACATCACAGTAAATCAGCACACTTTTTACAGAACATAAACATGGTTTCTCTCTTGCGTTAGCAGCAGCTTATCCCCTCGACGTCATCATGGACTCTTGAAATCTTCAGGCTTCAGCGACTCGCCAGGTCGCTTGTGGTTGCTTTGGATCAGAGGCCTCATTCAGCCTGCAGCCTGTCCAACCTCCCAGGCTGAGGGAGCGAGCAGATGGGGAACTGGTGCTGTTGTCGCCATGAAAGTCCCTGCGGCAGTTTGGAGGAAAGAAGCGGTTTGCTGACTGATGACTCAAAGGCCACTGAGTGCACAGGCGGTAAAGCTGTGGTTGGCAATTGCGGTCCTGAAGGAGATGATTACATGAGGTGAGATGACTGGGAAAACACAGACAGGGAAACTCAAACTCTGAGGGTGTGAAGGGTGTCAGGTATTAATAAGATGTGGTGACTTAATCTGGAACAACAGATACACTTTCACAGGATTTCCCAGCAGTGTTTCATTTCTCAGGTTCCTCCGTAAGCAGCAGACCACAACAAATCTTAGAGCTGACTCAAAATACTTTCAGCTGAGACTATTAAACTTATGAAGAAAGCTTTGAAGTTTGTGGTAATATTGGATTTAAACATCTCAAACACAGAGACAGTAGATGCATGTGCAACTACAAAAGCACCATTAACTGCTGGAAAATGTGTGAAAACAAAATGACTATTAGATTTTCCCCTGTGGGTTGTGTAGGATGCACCATGTGACCAAATGACAGAGTAAAACAGTAATGAGGTCAGAAACGGAGCTTGGGGGGGGGGGACTTCCAAAGGTCTTAAAATGTTTTTGGAAGTCAAAACATTTGTCATTTGATGAACTAATGGGGAATCAAAGAGATAATGTTTTGAACAAAGGTTATCTGCTGTTGAAGGAATCCTAAAACATTTCTGCTGCATCTTATCTTTGGTCACAAAACATTGTTTTTCTGGTCATGAAAAATGGTGTAACCGAGGCTCTGTGGCATTGCTAATGAACACTGTGTTATTTCACTTAGGAATGAAGAGGGGAAGCGGAGTCCTGAGACCGGAGAGCAGGAGCCCAATAACACTCAGGAAAATGGACCATTGAAGAAGGAAGTCATTCAAACAGAGATGCCTCCTCCCCTCAAAGTGTCTGAAGAAAACACCACCAGAGTACAAGATAGAAAAGAAAGTACTGCTCACAGTGGACAACTTGCAATGCAGTGCGCTTCAGGCTCTCCGCAGGAAGAACACGACAAAGCAGAGTGGGAGGTTTTTAAAGCATCAAACACAGAAGAAGAAAACCCAGCCCCAACGCAGGCCAAAATCCCAGAGGCCACCACTCTGACACCTGCGGCGGTCTGCCCTGATAACCCTCCCCACACTGAGACAAACACAACATCTGACACCACTCATCATGACGAAGAAGGGAAAGTGACTGAAGCTGTAGCTAAGCCATCAGGGGAGTTTTTTGAAAATCACAAAGTGTTATCTGTGCCAAACACCCAGCTCACTGCAGCAGCCCCAGCAGCTCAGGTGTCATCTATCTCTGTGGGCAATGAGGAGCCTGAACCTGAGTCTCCAACATGGTAAGTTACATGAAATCAACACATATCAGGTTAGAATTCAGTTTCCCTTTTTAAAATGATTTTAATATTTAGTCTGAAGGGCTCTAAGAAAGTTCAAGTGCACTTCAATATCATGATGTTGTGTTTTGTTATACAATACTGTTTTTTATTGAATTAAAAAAAAGTAAAATGAATGCAAAATAGGACTATGCATTGTCTTTAATTATTTTAGAAGATATATGAACTTTTTAAAGCACTCTTTACTGATTGCATGCATATGGTAGTGTGCTTTTTATACCATGACAAGTTTCCTGCATTTTAGTTAAAAAAATCGCTTTACTTAAGGTATCACAATATGTTAACACCTGTATTATGTCAAAGGCCGTAAGGTTCTTGCGATCTAACAGCTCTAATGTCTAAATTTTAAAATATTGTGACGCAAATGCTACAACTTGTTCTACACTTTGTGGTTGTTTAATCAAGTTTCTGCAACAAAAAGGAGACAAAAATAATTTGTCTGCAACACCAAACATTCTTTTTGCTTTTAGTGGTTGGACGAAACATCGATACAGCAATATATTGTATCACTTCCTCTTTCCGTTCAGTTATTGATACATTGCTGCCAAATATAGATAGTTTTGTTAAAACGGGAAGGATTCCTCCAACAACTTGACTTACCGGAGTATCTACTTTATGACTCTGGGTCCAGAGAATTCCTCTCATACCTTGTAGATTAGTTTGTAATGTCTTCCATTTTTTTTTTTAATTTTAGTTTGATATGACTTTAAGATGTGATGCCAAGTGTCCATTTTTGTCCCATCTCGCAGCGATGAATAATCCTTCTAAAAGTCCCCAGATCCAGATCGGGATCAGTTCCAAAAGTTAATCGCTTCTAAGTTGGGGGAAATAAAGACCTCTGTTTAAATTTTCTTCCAAATAAGCCCAAAACTTTTTGAGTAATTCTGCAACAAACATACAAACCAAACCTCCCTGTTATAGGTCGTGAATGAGGGTAAAGTGATTAGAAGTTGCAGTGAAGAAGAAAATGGCAGACAGAGTATAGAGGTGTTTAACTGAATTAACACATTATTTAGAGTGAATATTATCATCACGCTGCAGTGAATAAACACATTTTTTCTTCTTTGGTTTCACAGATATTGTGACGTATCGTACATAATTGTCTGGCAGTGTTTTGAGTATTGTAGAATCATGGGGGCGACATACTGTGATTGTATTGTGAGTTACTCTGTGATTCCCACCCCGACTTTCTGCAGTCTGGTTTTGATGGTTTACTCAATTAAAATAATCCAGATGAAACATTCAGGGAAGGAACAGCTTTAACTGGTTTCACAACCAGTTAACAGCTGGTATGGTGACCTGCCTTTTTTTTAAGGGGTCACAAATTAAAAATATTAAAAATATATAGAGATATAAAAACAGTTTTTATACATTTAAAAGAAGCCATGAAATATATATACACTGGAAGACCATCTTATTGTTTCTCCAGGATTTTTTTTTTATTTTTTGTTGGCATTTTTGTCTTTATTGGATAGTGGAGCAGCAAAGACAGGCGGGAGAGAGAGAGGGGCCGCGGGTTGGACTCGAACCCGGGCCACTGTACTCTAGCCGTGAGCCATGAGGCATGTGGTTGCCTGCTCACCCACTGAGCTAAACAGGATTTTAACATTTTAGGATACATTTGTGTCTGGTTTGGGCAGCTGGTACTCTGTTTTCTTTCGGTTTGTTTATTGTCCGAAGTTCACCATCCCTTTAATCATTAACCTGCTTTTTTTAAGAACTGTGGTTGTATTAGGCCGTCAGACTGTTGCAGAATAAGTGATCAGTGCTGTTTTATGACCATGCTGTTACAGATCAATAGGGCTTGATTTACTACTTTCAGTTTGTCAAGTATGACAAATGATAATGGCTTCTACGGATAGTTTGATTGCTGAACATTAGCACACATATATGAGTGTTGTGCAATCACTCACTTCTGCATTTGTGCAAGCAATAGTCAATTTTTACCTTTCTTATTGCTCTCTGTTCAGTGTTGTGACAGAGCATTCAAACAATAGCAGGAAGGCCGGTCCTGAAGACTCAAAAAGCCATGATGTCTCCCAGTCATCTTCTGGATTGGAGCCCTCAGGACTCAACCACAGCGGTGAGGAACGGGACTCCGCCAGCTCAGTGAGGGAGCCAGAAACCAAAGCTCCAGCAGACGCCAGCGAGAGGTCAGTGGGTTCAGAGTTTGTGATACCAAAACAAACAAGAGTTTGTTTACTTGAACTCTGGACTTGTGTTGGGTAGTGGCACTGTGGCCACTAGGGGGCGAACGCTTACCATTGCTTCCTCTATGACTGTCAGCCCTCTACATACCTGCAGTGTTTCTACAGTTAAATGTATGTTTTGCATTTCAAAATACGACTTAAGTTGCACATTTGAGACACGAATAGGAAACTTGAATTTATACACAAAAGATGCATTTTCTGTCCAGCTTGGGGCCAGATCAGGATAAAAGGCCAGATGCTGAGTGTATTACTACAAGCTCAGAGGAGGTCACTTCCTTGGAGAAAACCAAACAGGAAACAATGCTGAAAGTACAGGACAAAGATGAAGATGTCCCCAAGGTGAAGGAGGTTGATGAAGCGATGAAGGAGGAGAAGGCGGAGGCAGAGAGCGTGCCCACTGAGGCCGAAACTCAGGCTGGGAACGATGCTGAAGCCGAGGAGGTGACTGGAAAAGAGGAGCAGCCGGTAGAGAGCGCAGCCAAGGATGTTGAGGCTGAGCCCACGGAGAAGGAAGACAGCCTGGAGAACAGGTCTGTAAAGATCACTTTTGGTCACTTTATAGTCCTGAATTGAATTACAGCATCATGTGCAATGTGGTGGCTAATTTATCTGTTGAAAGATAGAGGAGGTAAAACCACCACTATCCAAGAAAGGGATCAGATTATTGGACAAAAATATGCCAAAATACACACAAATTATGTGTTTGTCATTTATTGCTATGGTTTAGAACACAAACCAACAAACTGGAGAATATTTTCATCCTTTTTTTGCAAGTTTATTATAAGTTTATTATGTTTATTTCTTTATTTTTTTGCAAATGTCACTGAAAAAGGAAATCTGGAGTATTTTCAGCAGAGATTATGCCATCCTAGTCCCAGTTTGGGATTGACTGAAATCGCACAATATCGAGGTCTAAGACTAGGCTTGGATACACACAAAAATAACTTAATTGTTGTGTATTATGATTAAAGTAAGAGTTTGTGTTTCATCTTAGTGAAGAAGACCTGTACAGAGGCGAAGAGGAGCTGTCTGCGTCACAAAATAATAAACCTGGACCACCGCCCGAGTTGGAGACTAAACGTCAGTACATCCTCCGCTTCCACTGCATCAGTGATTTTAAACAAGTGCAGCTTTTCTCCATCAGGTGAAATCGGGACAGTAGTCTAATTGTTCTGCCCATCATCTCACCTTTCTTTGCTATCCCTCAATCAGTTTTAAAGGTGGAGGACAGATGCAGTTTGTCCCCGGCGGTGAATATTCTGTCATACAGTGAGAGGGAGTGGAAAGGAAATACTCCTAAAAGTGCTCTCATTAAAAAGGTCGGTGCCTGAAGTTTCTGAGAAGAATCGTTTTAGGTTAAAGCCAGCTTTTGTGTCTTTTTTTGTTTTTGTTTTTTGTTTTCATTAATGGCTAAGATGTTTCCTCTGATGTCCCCGTGTTGTTGCTGCAGGGTTATAAGGAGATGTCCCAGAGGTTTGGCAGTGTGAGACGAGTGAGGGGGGACAACTACTGTGCCCTCAGAGCCACGCTGTTCCAGGTCTTGTCCCACAGCACTCAGCTGCCTGCGTGGCTGCAGGATGAGGATGTCATTATGGTAAATTTTCACTTCTGCCTCTTGTCGCTGCAAAGCCCATGCTAGAATCAGCTCCAGCAGGGCCAAGAGTTGAAACCACTGCTGTAAGTGGCTACTACAAGAAATTGCAGCCTGCACATTTTGTCCATCCAGCTTCCTCTGTGTAACCGTTCAAACCTGTTTATATGTGAGCTGGTTCTCCAAAGGCAACAAGGCAGAACTGACTATACTGGCACAGCAACAGTGGAAAAGGGGCATTAGAGGTGGCAGTTGACTGCTGGCTAAACCCCATGTAACTTAAGCCTCAGTCACACAGGCCTAAAGACTGGTCGGCGACCCCATGACAACCATTGGTTGCTAGGGAAAAATGTGTATTCCCCGACGGCAACCAAATGAAATTTGAATTTCAGTCATGAATTTTGGGTTACTAGGGGTCCCATGTGACTGGGGGCTTTAGGTACTATGTTAGTGCTGATTACTATGATAATTGGGTGCAGATATTCCCCATGAAATTACAATTTTTAAAAAGAACATTTGTCCCTTAATGTCAGAAAGAGGTGGGCAACAGCAGGGTTCTCAATTCTAGCTGAAAATGCTCCATTTTGCTGCCTTCAGAAACTTTAAGTTAGCATTTTTTATCCTGCTGCTGTAGCCCATCTCCTTCAAGGTTCGACATGTTGTGTGTTCAGAGATGCTCTTCTGCGTACCTTGGTTATAACGAGGGGTTATTAAAGTTACTGTTGTCTTCCTATCAGCTCGGAGCAGTCTGGCTGTTCTCCTCTGACATCAAGTAGACATTTTTCACCCAGAGAACTGTCGCTCACTGGATATTTTCTCTTTTTTGAACCATTCTCTGTAAACCCTAGAGATGGTTGTGTGGGAAAATCCCAGTAGATCAGCAGTTTATGGAATATTCAGACCAGCTCGTCTGGCACCAACAACCATGCCACCTTCAAATTCTCTTAAATCGCCTTTCTTTTCCATTCTGATGCTCAGTTTGATCTTCAGCAGTTTGTCTTGACCATGTCTGCGTGCCTAAATGCACTGAGTTGCTGCCATGTAATTGACTGGTCAGATATTTGTGTTAACGAGCAGTTGTACCTCATGAAGCGGGAGGTAAGCGTATATAGCTTAGCTATACCTATAAGTACCCTTAAAGCTAAAGCTTACTTGTATACACCAGGAAGTGGCTTCATGTTTCAGCCCCAGAGATTGCTGAATGGGTGTAATGTCATACATATATCTAGAGTTAACTATCCATCATTTGCAAAGTACTACATAGCAGCGGCTGTGACTCAAAATGGGTTTTTGGGATGTGACTACACATGCAAGCGTGATTGGTACACATATAGTTAAAGGTACATTATTTAATAGAAAAAAAGGGTACTGTACTCATAAATGTACATAGAACAGTGTGAGATTACATCTTCCAACAAATTAATGCATTCTCATAAACTTATAATTAATCTATTAAAAACACATAGGAGCGAGTTTATGGTTTGTGGAAGCCGCCACGTTCCCCCACCATATCATTAGAGAATGGGTCCCCTTCACCAAAGAAATGAAAACGCGAAGGAAAGAGACAACGCCACCGGCATGTTAATAAAATGTCATCCTCTTCCTCCTCACCTCAAGCCTCATTTCCTGAACTGAAGTCAGGGCTCTAACACATGAAAAGCTGCATAAACATGCTCATTTATTCCTGATATTGTCACAGTTACTTATTGTCAGCAGATTAGACATGCAACCCTCCCGTCTCCAGACAGCTGACGAGCCGGCTAAACAACAACAACAGCTGGTTATAAGCTGACATCATTCCAGCTAATGTTAGGCTCAAGTGTCCTAACAATCAAACTTTCCCTCTGATAAACAGTTTATTCGCTAAGTGTCCGAGTCGTTAACAATGTTAGATCCACTTCAAAGAAAGTTTCACTAACAGCGGTAAAAACAGCAGCGCTTACCGACAGAAAACTTTAGTTTCTTGGCTGACTTAAACTTGTTTGTCCTACAGCGGCCACAGTAGCTAGGATTATGCTCTTGAATTGGGAGGGGTAAGAAAACAGAACTCAGTTGACTGCAATCTACCTACATCTAGTGGTGAAAATTTTTGTCCTTTTTATAATCAGAAAATGTATTTTATGCTTGAGTAAATTAAATCCCTTCTTTTGGAGCAGGAGGGGCAGGACAAAACTTAACAGGCAGCAAAGTTACTAACTCCTCGGTCTGAGAAGTAATGTCGCTAATGATGAATGGTTAATTATATACTGCTGTTGGTTGAGAAAAGAACCAAAAATTTACTCCAGAAGTGATCATAGCCCCTCAGTGGTTTGGTTCTTGTAAACACTGTTGATGTTACATCATGTAAATCTTTGTGTTTACAGCTGCCGAAACAACTGGAGGCTCAGGAAGGGCTGATAAGTCAGTGGACGTTTCCTGGAGAGTGCCTCCAGGGAGATGGGAAAGGAGATGCCATCCCGCAGCTTAAAGGCTACATGGAGCTTCTCCGTAACACGGTACTGGCTGCAGACCTTCTGAGAAACTTGCATACAGTGAGAAAGTATTTCAAAAACACAACAAGAGCAAACCACAGCGCTATTTTTATGCCATTTGTGGACACTCGAGGGTATTGATATTCACCCATGCAGGGTTGGCTGATTGCTACCATATGTTAAAGGGAGGTAGTTTTCTAGAAGATGTGTGGCTTCTTTCTTCCTGTGTGTCATTAAAGCAGCCTGGTAATGCTCGGAGGGGATTTAGAGGAATAGCGGGAACTGAACTGATAAAAGCACTTAACAGTCTGAGGCCTGGTGTTTAATTTATAGTCAATCGCTGCCACTGGTAGGATGAGGAATTCGGGTGTTTACAGACCTCTGTTGTGTTATGAGATGTAGCTGTATGCCATTTGTGTGTCTGACAGTGTAATCTGTGGTCTGTCTCGTAGTCTGTGCTTTTCATGTCATGTGCATTAAAGTACATATGTATAGAGGAAAAACACTCAGTGGCTGCAGTAGATAAAAAATGGTGATATTTGATTCTATAGTGTGTATCATCACCAAGAAAATAACCAACAAAAGATCCTTTTTGACCAGATAGCCCCAGAGACCAACGCCAAGATCAGATCAGTAACTATAAGCCTCATTTTCACGTTTGTTTCATTTCCATCACAGGGAAATTATAAAAGATTAGTCAAATACACAAAGTGATGTTGGATTAAAAAAATAAATCTCTGTGTGAGAGCTGAAATGGTAAAATGAATGTGTCAGTGTTCAAATAAATGTTTTCAGCCAAGATATGTCATGTGACTGTGAGCGTGAGCTCATGCAACACAGCAGTTAAGTATTTGTCTGAATGCTGCAACATGCGGCGTGCTATTCAGAGCTTACCTTCTATCTCGTCTCAGTTCTGCAACATTTTAAGAGCCTGTGACAAAATGAGATATTTAGATGAAAGCTAATTGCCAGATTTTTTTAAAATTTGCTGTAGATAATCAATCTGACAAGTCTTCCAATGAGCTAACTTTGCCACATCCTTTTGTTATCTATGCATGAGCAGATATGATATAATAGAGTAGTAGAAGAGGCTTAAAAGCTTAATGTCCACCGCTGGGCTCAAACCACACAATTTGTATGTTTTTGTATGTTACAATCATGCACTGATTATCATGGCCTACTTTTGCAAAGAGTACACCTTGCATGCATCCTTTCTAAGCACACAGTTTTCTTAGAAGGCTGCTTACAGCAGTACTTTGAACTGATATTTGTTATTTTGACACTTCAGTTGATGCTATTCTGTTCTATACCAGCCAATATATGGACTGGACTGGTCCTTATATAGTAGAGGTGGCAATTACCAGACACCCCACGATACAATATTATCAAATACTTCACTCACGATACGATATTATTGCGATTTTTAACATTTTGCAGTTTGCTGAGTATTGCAGTAACATTAATTGCTATTTATCACCTTTTTTCAACTGCAAATTACGTCCTCAAAGTTAAAGTTTGTCAGCATCTGAATAATCCAATAAGGTAAAGTTATCCCACTTCAGTTATTTTTTTGCTGCAAAATAAGATTGTCAAGCATACCAACACTGTCTCTAAAACCTGCCATAAATGTTGCCATAAGACAGTTAGTCTGCTATCAAGTTGTGGTCAAGTTGTGAATTACATGCAGTCTGTTTCTGATAATGCAGCAACTAACTGTGATAAATCATTGAAAATCACATATCTGTTGCTGTTTGCATGGACAGAAATTCACATTTAACTGTAACATCTGCGCTCAGCAACCTTCCTGTTCTGTAGGAATATAACCAGAATACAACCAGCTGGCAGCCAGGTGAGTCAAGTCCCCTCGAGTTGTGCTCACTGACAGACTCATTCAGACTGACGGCAACATGTTGGTAATCTGTCTGCATTTATAAATCAGACAGCAGTTATTTGCAAACCTTCGACAATCTCTCTTGAGAGTGATTGCAGTCAGTCCAAGATTTTAATTTATTTAATAAAATATCAATATTTGTTGTCCCTGTATTGTATTTTCCCCCCACCCCATATATATAGTTTTTCTTCTCAATTTGAGCACTCAAAGCACTTTCTTATGGCCTCATACAAGTGCTTTTCCTATGCCTAAGCACTTTTAACCCAACGTTCACACACTCACACTCTGATGGATCAGGGGCAACTCGGGGTTCAGTATCTTGCCCAAGGATACTTCGACATGCAGGTAGGTATAGCCAGTAATCGAACCGCAGACTTTCCAATTAGTAGATGACCCAGCTCTACCTCCTGAACCACAGCCACCGAAATATAGACACCTTAAGGACACACACACACTTTAATCCACATGAAACTGCAGGAAAAATGTCCTGTCTAGTGCACTTTGGAGAAAAGTTATTGATTATCGTTTAAAGTCCAACTCCCAGATTAAATCACAATAAGTGACAATCTCATCAGGTACGTCTGTGTTGAACATTTGTAATAAGGACTGTTCTCCTTGGCAGGTGCTGACAGGAAGCGTCAAATATTCTTAACTATATGTAGTAGAAAAATGTTGAGTGTAATGTAATGTCATAAGGGACTTCAAGCTTTCCTATCTCTAACGCTTAACATCCAGGTCCTCCACAGGGCAGCTACTGTCAGCTTACATTTTGTTGACTAAGTGCACCGTTGTTCCACTGATTGCCCATGCTTTCTCCTTGCTGGCTATCAGATTGACTTTTGATATTTGACCTGTTGCCTACTTGCAGGTGATTTAATCTCCTTTTTAACAAAACATTCAAACAGCTGTCCCCTGGTGGCTTCAGGGCCCTGGACGTGTTCCCATTTTTCCCATGCAATAAACCCTCTATTGTTACAGTCACTGAGTCAGGTTTGGAAATTATAGAGTTACACAGTCTTGTCTTTTTGTGACTAAAGATGCACGTCATACCCTAGCAATTTCCAGTTGGAAAAAAAAGGACAGTAAAAAGTAAACAGACAAGTACAACTGAAGCATTTGTATGATACTGCCTGTCTGTTGTTCCTTCATTCCACAGTTTCACCCAGCTATACTATTTTTCCCTCCTCATCTTTTTTCACTAGTTTTGCATTTGGCTAGGGTCAGTGTCACTACTGGTAGCATGAGGTGATACCTGGACCCTACAGAGGTTGCACAGGTAGTCCAACTCATCCAGGATGGCACATCAATACATGTCATTGCCAGAAGGTTTGCTGTGTCTGCCAGCACAGTTTCAAGAGCATGGAGGAGATTCCAGGAGACAGGCAGTTACTCTAGGATAGCTGGACAGGGCCGTAGAAGGTCCTTAACCCATCAGCAGGACCGGTATCTGCTTCTTTGTGCAAGGAGGAACAGGATGAGCACTGCCAGAGCCCAAAAATGACCTCTAGCAGGCCACTGGTGTGAATGTCTCCTAAAGGCCTGATGTCCGCTAGTGGGCCCTGTGCTCACTGCCTAGCACCATGGAGCCCAATTAGCATTTGCCATAGAATACCAGAATTGGCAGGTCCACCACTGGCAGGTTCACCCTGAGCACAGTGACAGATGTGAAAGGGTCTGGAGTAGCCGTGGAGGACATTATGCTGCCTCTAACATCATTCAGCATGACAGGTTTGGTGGTGGGTCAGTGATGGTCTGGAGAGGCAGATCCATGGAGGGACACACAGACCTCTACAGGCCAGGCAACGGCACCCTGACTGCTATTAGGTATCAGGATGAAATCCCTGACCCCATTGTCAGACCCTGCTGGTGCAGTGGGTCCTGGATTCCTCCTGGTGCATAATGCCTGGCTTCATGTGGCGAGAGTATTCAGGCAGTTCCTGGAGGATGAAGGAATTGATACCATCGACTGGCCTCCACGCTCGCCTGACCTAAATCCAATAGAACATCTCTGGGACATTATGTTTTTGGTCCATCTGACGCTGCCAGGTTGCACCTCAGACTGTCCAGGAGCTCAGTGATGCCCTGGTCCAGATCTGGGAGGAGATCCCCCAGGACACCATCTGTCGTCTCATTAGGAGCATGCCCTGATGTTGTCAGGCATGCTTCAAGGTGAAGGTCAGAGGTCAAGTTTTCAGAAAATCTTGTGAACACGATAACTTGAGAACGAAGTGACATAGTATTTTCAAATTCATACCAAAGGTGCATCTACTAGGAGGCTGAGGGGTAGCACTGGCAGCCACCAGTATTTTTTCACTTTGATTTTCGGGGTGTCTTTGAATTCAATTCAATTCTTTGATTCAGTTACCACCAACATTCCAATTAGCAGACAACCAGACAACCCCCTGGATCTCCTTAGCGACAGCTGCCCCATCCCAACAATCTGTCCTCATTACTGGAGCTCTTAATTAACTCAAATAACCTGAAATTATGTCTGAAAAAAGCAGTAAATTCTCATATAACCAGCCCCTTTAAGCCACCTCAGTCACTGTTTAACTCCATTTGTCTCCAGTGGCAGTCAGCGGTGGAATGTACCTCCAACACTGAGCGCCAGCAGTTCTGTGAGCGAGTGTTTCAGGGTGGAGAAGAGGAGCTCGGTCTGCTGGAGGCTCTCAAGCTGCTGATGCTGAGCAGAGCGGCAGAGCTGCACAGCTGCATGCAGGGTGGTGGAGATGTCCCCCTCTTCTGCTGGCTGCTGTTTGCACGGGACTCATCCGACTGTCCACGCTCTTTCCTCTCCAACCACCTCAGCCGCGTGGGCCTCACCGCAGGGCTGGAGCAGGTAGGAAGCAGCTTTGTTCTTTTTTGACAATGATAAACAAGTTGCTGGGAATTTTCTTGCTGCTGAATAAACCTTTGTCACGCTCGGTAACAAAAACAACAATCAAGGTTGAACGTCATGAGGCGGGTGTGTTAACATTTTTATAATGTGAGAATTGAATAGTAAGACATGCCGGAGCTTGTTCTGCTTTTTGTTTTTGAGCGGTGGTGGCGCTGCATAGTCAGTCCCGGGGCAGAGGTGGTTTTTGGAAGGAACAAGCTGCTAAGTGTTTTAATTGGTATTTTCACTTTTTTCATGAAAGCTTTTACAAGCTCGGCTTCTATAAAGAGACTCCACCCATAAATGTTGTTTGCTCGAGCAGCTGATCAAACATGGAGCTGTTTGGGAAGTCTGCCGGAGTTCCTCTGTAACTGTGCAATTATTCCCCCTCTGCTTTCTCTCTTTTGGGCAGGTGGAGATGTTCCTGCTGGGCTACGCCTTGCAGTGCACCATTCAAGTTTACAGACTGTACAAGGCAGACACAGAGGAGTTTGTCACCTACTACCCAGACGACCATAAGGACGACTGGGAGTCTGTGTGCCTCGTCACAGAGGATGATCGCCACTACAATGTGCCAGTTGTAGAAGGTGCAGAAACACAAAAGGAGCTCCCCTCTAGCTGATTGCCGCTGCAGAGAAACCCTCCTGCCATACAAACACCCCTCAGGTCAATCAAGATGAATAGATTTACCAATTAAAGGAATAGTTTTGGGAAATGTGCTTATTAGCTTTTTTCCAAAAAAAGTTAGAGCTGAAATTAAATTACAGTCAGCTTGCTTAGCTTGGCACAAAGAGTGGAAGTAAAGGGAAACAACTGTCCTAATTTTGTCCTTAAGTAGAAAAATCCAACCACCAGCACCTCTACAGTTCACAGATTAACTTGTTTCTTTTATCCACACAGAAAGCAATGACACATGATGATTTTCTTCTTCTGTGGGCTCCTTTTAAGGAAAGGTGCAGTCTAGAGAGAGGTGCCTCTCTTAACTTCTCTCTATTTTTTCACTATCTATTAACCTTTTGCAGTAATCAATGATTTTATCCTCTTGCTATTTTGTTTTAAGACAAGTCAGTAACAGATTAAACGAATAACTTTATAAATTTTAAGCCAGGCTTTTATTAAAGTTTACATATAAATCTCACATTACAGAGACTAAGCCAGCAAAAATACACTCATGCTTGTGAGGAGGGCAAAAGAGGTTGGACAAGCACACACATATCAGCTAGAATGGCAGCGAATCAGCTCTTGCAGCTGTGCCGAGTAGACATATAGAGGTGCAGAGGTTTGATGGATCACATTTGTCTGGACTGTCAGATGAAAAAGGGATCGCAGACAGGTTGCTTTAAATTATGAGGCCACGTGTGCCGAGAGTGATCCTCATCACTGTGCACAGACTCCACCAGAAGTACCAGTAAATGCACATTTAAGAGCCTGATCTCAGTTTTAATCTCCATAATATAATAGCTATTTAAATATCAGCAGGGAAAAGAAACAGTGACAGACGGACTCTTCTGTCGTGATCACCAGTTGACATAAAATAAGACACTTCTGATGTAAACAAAATGGATTTAATGTGTTTTTCAAGGTGCTTGTGGGAGGATTTTGTTACCTTTGGAATGAGTAGCAACCTGAAACCTGCAGATCTCCACACGAGACTCACATAGACTTCCATAAAATGACCCTCTATGCCCTCTATGGGTTCTAACACACCCAGGTTAGTTTGAAGAGTCGGCAGCGGTAGCAGCAGTAGCCTTGCTTTCATCCATGCTAGCGTCCACATCCCGGTGCAGAATGAGGTTAAACCTGGCCTCAGTTGCCCTACACAGAGAGGGATCCCTAGTCTCTAAAGCTAACTTCTCCTATTTTCTACTATGTGCAATTTTAATGGCATTTTAATGGTGTAGATTCAAGAATGTCTGTACCTCGCACTGATTACAGAGTATCTCTGTCTATGCACCGCACCCATACAGTCTATATGTGCAACTTCCTACATCAGCTTGCAAGCTTTAGCTGATACTCTGGCCCCCAAAACCAAAGTGGTGAAGGCCATGAAGCTAAACGTGATGTCACAGTGGCTGCATCCATCTTTTATATACAGTCTGTGTTTTGGACAGAGAGAGGCTAGCTGTACCCCCGTGTTTACAGTCTTGTGCTAAGCTAAGCTGACTGCCTCCTGCTTCAGATATCTAACTCGGCAAGTAAGCACACATCCCAAAATGTTGACCTATTCCTTTAAAAACAAACAGAAGAATATGCTGATTCAAGACCATGTACAAGATTTGGTTTACTCGTTCTTGTACACACTGTACTGTATACAGAGTTTTCTATTTGGGTATGTGTACATATCAGATATCCTGTGATTATCTCAGATAGACCCAAATACTTTGCAGGGTGTCGTTTTGGAGGAAAAAGAAGCCCAAATTTTCTCAGCAGCCTTTTTCTTTACTTTTTTCTGATGTAAAATTCAGATGAAGACACAGTGGAGCTGCCAACAGCGCCAACAAGTTGAACTGAATGGTGTTTACACTGGAAGTTGGGCACTTTGAGTATTAATTTATTGTCTTTTTTTTGTGTGTGTGACAGTCCTAAATTCATTAAGTGAAGCGGCTGAATTAGTCAATGAAGGGTTGGATGATTTATCAGGTTTAAAACACCAGATGACGATCGGAAGACTTGGAAGATTAATCGCAGCCTCTGTGTCAGAGGCGTGATTTGTGACAGTCTGTGCGTGTGTGTGTGTGTGTGTGTGTGTGTGTGTGTGTGTGTGTGTGTGTGTGTGTGTGTTAAACTCAATGTGTAA